>CAKAOH010031976.1:0-24693 GCA_916701665.1 Sebastiscus tertius
AAAGTCACTTAAATCCCCTTTCTTCCCCATTCTGATGCTCGGTTTGAACTTCAGCAAGTCGTCTTCACCATCTCTAGATGACGTAATGAATTGAGTTGCTGCCATGTGATTGGCTGATTAGCTATTTGTGTTACAAGCAATTGAACAGGTGTGCCTAATAAAGTGGCCGGTGAGTATTAAGTTATGGTTACAGACCGTTCCGTACCGCCAGGCCTTCTCCTCCGACATGTGGCTACTAATTGTGATGTACTGTGGTGAGGTTTAATAGACACTAATCTTACTCAGCATGGGGGAGGAGGGGAGAGACTGAATGTGTCTCAAGGGCAGAGGGACGAGAGACAGTCCATAATACAAATCTTTCCAAACACTGATCGAATTTTACTGTTTGTCTGCTATCTTTGTTTAAATAAGGCAATGACATTACAAAGACTTCAACTTAGAGTTACACATTGCTTCTGTAACTTAGCTACTGTAAGAGCTTGTTTGCTCTTCTTCTTTGGTCCCTCCACAGTCCACAAACAGAACGGATTTATTTTGTTATGGTTGCAAAATGTGCAAAATGGCAAAAACCTGACTCATGTCTAAACTGAATAACAGAATACTGAACTAGAAAAGTGCAGTCAGTAGACACTCACAAGAGTGAATACATAATCAACTACATTGACTTTCACTAGAGCTGTCAAAGTTAACGCAAGAATAAAGTGTTAACGCAAATTTGTTTTATCGCCAATAATTTAACGCATAACGCATTAGCGCAACTTGCGATTTTTAGGTTGTAGCGGGGTCGGTTTTACAGCTAGAGTGAAGATACTGGTAACATATGGAACTAGAGAACCTGATGAATCCATCGGTACCAACCATGTCAGACTAGCCTGTCAGGAAGGAGGATAAATAACGTTCCAAACTTATGCAAAATTTTGGTGAGGAAAAACTGGCATGTCCATTTTCAAAGGGGTCCCTTGACCTCTGACCTCCAGATATGTGAATGTAAATGGGTTCTATGGGTACCCACGAGTCTCCCCTTTACAGACATGCCCACTTTATGATAATCACATGCAGTTTGGGGCAAGTCATAGTCAAGTCAGCACACTGACACACTGACAGCTGTTGTTGTCTGTTGGGCTGCAGTTTGCCATGTTATGATGTGAGCATATTGTTTAATGCTAAATGCAGTACCTGTGAGGGTTTCTGGACAATATCTGTCATTGTTTTGTGTTGTTGATTGATTTACAATAATAAATATATACATACATTTGCATAAAGCAGCATATTTACCCACTCCCATGTTGATAAGAGTATTGAATACTTGGCAAATCTCCCTTTAAGGTACATTTTGAAAAGATAAAAAATTTTGTGATTCATTTGTGATTAATCGTTATTACATATTTTTAGCGATCCCTACATTCAACCAAAAGTAAATTTGAAGTTTTGTGATTAACAATCTTGCTTTTCACCAACTCACCCAGCCTTTGAGATTCAGTCTTACTTTGTCAGAACACAGAGCAGCTCTTTATGATGTGACACAAACCACTAACTTGTGTTGGTCCACAACATTCAGAGGCTCCATCTTTAATCTCCCTGAAACCCGTCTTTAGGCCCCGGCTGACACCAGCCTTGGCCTACGGGGGCTCGCATGAGCTCTGGTCAAAGTCTCTTTCTCCTCCGAGCCGGCCTATTGTTGTGGGGGGATGATAAATATTTACTCTTCCCAGCTTGGCAGGGAAATGAGTGGGGAGGGGAGAGGGACCCATTGTGACAGAGGGGGTCAGAGACGCTGACAAGCCAGCAGGGTCCTTCCTTCCCCACTGGCACCTAAAACCCTCAATACACTATAAGACCCTGAAACCAGTGCCAGTAATGGTTAGAGCTGGCACGTTTGTGTGTGTGTTGTGGAGATGGAGAAGCAGAAAGCGAGGGGGTATGGGGTAAAGGAAACAGGCAGACCGTCAAGAAGTAACCACAGAAAGAGGCTTTGAAAAGGAGAGTGGAGAAGGTTCCCCCCTTTGAGAGCTGTTTACATGACAGACCACCAGCGGAACTCACAAGACAATAGAGCAAAGAGGATCCACAATAGCAGACAATGCTGACTAAAAGAAAAGAGGCACTGGTGTTATGAATACACATGTCCCCTCCAGGCTTCATCTCCCCACTTACCCACTTCTCCACAAAAGAAACCCAATAGTCATTTTTTCCGAGGCAGAACAAAACAGGGCTTTCCGGGGGCAGCCAAATTCAAATCGTCTATGTCAAAGCAACAATATTTGTTTAGTTACACTTCTTCACGAAATAAAAGAAAAAAGAATTGCTGCTGGTAGCGGTCTGTGGGAAATCCACTGAGAAAGAGTAGGAGTAATTCCCGATAGACTGAGCTCTACACCTCGTTTCCACAGGGTTTCGTATTTTGTCCGTAGATCCATAAAGTATTACGACCCCTAGTGTTCAACGCAAGGAAATGCATTTCTTTATGGATAGAAACACAGAGAAGTTACTGCATAAATATGAAATAGTGGTTTTAATAAGGGCTGTCAAAGTTAACGCGCTAATAACACGCTAACGTAAATTTGCTTTAATTTCTTTTAACACATTTACCTTTACCTAGCAGGTTCAGTTTTAAAGCTAGCCAAACTTACACTAAATTTTGGTGAGGAAAACCGGGAGTGGCCATTTTCAAAGGGGTCCCTTGACCTCTGACCTCCAGATATGTGAATGAAAATGGGTTCTATGGGTACCCACGAGTCTCCCCTTTACAGTAGGGGTGTAACGATTTCTATGGTTTCGATACGATTCAAAGACGATATTTGGCTCATCTAGAGCGACACGATATGATACGATTCAATCATGTGAAATATTTCTCATTGTTTTGTGTTGTTAATTGAGTTCCAATAATAAATACATACATGCATTTGCATAAAACAAGCATATTTGCCCACTCCCATGTTCATAAGAGCATTAAATCCTTGACAAATCTCCCTTTAAGGTACATTTTGAACAGATAAAAACGTGGGATTAATTTGCAGTTAATCACGATTAATCATGGACAATCATGGGATTAATTACCATTTAATATTTTAATCGATTGACCGTCCTAGTTTTTTTACGTATATGAGAAACGGTCTGTTTGTCGTCATTTAGACTTGTGAGACGTTTGACGAGTCACAATTTAGAATTTTTTTCTAAGTGAAAAGTTCAACGGCATCTTTAGCTAACATTGGCAGTATGCTAGCTAGCTGTGTAGAGTGCGTATCGTGGTTCATACGTCCTTTAACAAATCAGTTCACAAAACTGCTAAAGATGCCGTTGAACCTTTCACTTTGAAAAAATTTATAAATAGAGCTGTATTACATTCATAAATCCGTTTATTAATGCTAATTCCACAGGAAGTTAGCATAACACGCTGTTAGCATAACATGTTAACTTCATGTGACACGTACGGTCTGTCTGTAATCTGACGAAAATTATGAACCAAAAAAAAAAAAAAAGGAGTTTCGTAAACCTATTGGAGATCACGGAGGGTCCCATGAGAGTAAATGAACTTCCGGTTGACTCGCATACGTACACAGAGCTATGTGGAAATGTGTGTTCTCACTGTCCCCAACGGAGCAAAAAAACTCTGTTAAAGTTCCCCATTAAAAGTCAGGAGAAAAAGGAAATTTCAATCACAGGAGAAAAAAAAAAAATCTGTTTGGATATCTGTTACTGAAAAAATAATCTTTCATGTACACACTCACACATACATGTAGAGCGGGTCAGCCAGGTGTCAAACGCAGAAGTATAGGTCGGGCTTCCTACTACTGTGATCAAGGGCCAGTTGACCTTTAACAAAACCTCAACACCTACAACAATAAACAGAGCTCAGATTTGCATTGATCTGAACGCCGTGCGTCCGTGCGTCTGTGTCTTTTCCTTCATTATCATTTCCTCTCCTGTTGCCTTGGTTATAAGATCTGTTTCCTGTCTGGACAAGGCTTGGAAATGAGCAGAGAGTCAACAGAGAATTCAAAGCAAATGTTTCTCTGACTACGGGCTGAATTATACATGAGACTGGTCAAATAAAAAAAAAAATACATACTGTGTATTTATGGGCTTAGAAGACAGCGCTGCAGATATGAAACCATATAGAGACACTGTTAGGGGGACCTTAGGTGGAAGGAGTGTGTTTGTATATTCTCACTCGTGAATTTTATTTGTCTTAAATAAGGCGGTTGCTAACAAGTGGCTAAATGAGACTACTAAACGCCATCACGCCGACTCGTCCTCCTTTACAGCCTTGTTGTGTATACTCACGCTCATGTGACCGTGGTGTAGTTCATTTATAGCCTAACGTTAGCTTTTTACTTCTGGCAATTGCACTCACACGTCAAAGATCATAAAGTGGTGTTCATCTGTGGAGATTATCTTGCTGAACAAAATGTGTAAGTATCAAGAACGTGTGTTTGCCACAGAGCTGATTTTCTGAAATAATCCAAAACCCAATGGAACAATCCCATTGACTTTTTGTCGAGGGAACCAGGGCGATGCTAACTTCCTGGTTGGCTTACAGAAATACGTCATCCCTGGAGCACTCTGTTAATGTCGCATTTGAAGCCTTGAACAGCAGAAATATTTTGGTGATTATATCCGCTAAATAATGTGTATTGGTCATAACTTCTCTGACTGGATTGGACAAATATGTTGGCTAATAGTAATAAGGTGTTTACAATCAATGTCAACTAGTTCAAAATATTTGGAAAACCAAGTCTGACATCTTTAAAAAGCATCTGTTATCGATCACTAAGCAAGACTCTATTCATATATTCCAAAAGGTTTCAACATTAGCAGTTTTTCATCACATTTACTGTCCCTCGACATTAATATGTGGTTTCATTTACACCGAGAAAAGGTCAACAATAAATCGAACTGTGGACAAGTAAAATCATATCTTGGCTGGAGAGCTGCCTCCAACTGAGCTTATGCACTGATGTCATTTCACTACACCTGTGTCTTGTTATATATCGAGGAGGGGGGGGGGGGCGTTTCCCTAACGCCTCCCTATCGCATCAAGACACACAACAGATTATTAAAATCAACAAATCATAAACTTTAATGAAGGCATCATCCCGAGCCCGTCGCAGCTGACGCTTCTAATGAAGCAAAAAAAAGCATGCGATCGTCTGCCAACATGAAGTTATTGAGGTTATTGGACATGAAACGGCTGCCAGAGGTGTCTTCAGTCAGACATACTGCAGTATGGATAAACATCCCCCAACCATTCATTAGGCTAATAAAGCCTGCTGGATATAACCTGAGGCCTCGGATGACGGAGTCATTTACAGCTCTCCACCATCAAAGTTAAGAAGGCTGTGTGTGTGTGTGTGTGTGTGTGTGTGTGTGTGTGTGTGTGTGTGTGTGTGTGTGTGTGTGTGTGTGTGTGTGTGTGTGTGTGTTGGAGAGGGGGGCACAATGAGCTGGCTGCCAGGCACAGGCCGAATGTACAGTCAGCCCAGTAATCAAGGGTTCCCATGCACTAGACAGTCAACACAGCTGCTAGCAGGGAGCAGGGAGGGAGGATCAGTTGCTGGTTACTGGCAGGCTTGTTTGAGTCGGCAGCAGCAGCAAGCTAACAAACATTAGGATTAGGGATGCACCCATACCACTTTTTTTTCAGACTGAGTACAAGTGCTTACATTGGGTACTCTCCGATACCGAGTACCAATACGAGTACTTCTCTGTTCCAGAAGACCCTCGTTAACAGCCAGCTGGAGGGTGTGAGCGACACACGGCAGGCTGGGGAGTCACGCATACGAGGCGGTGCGCCGCGACTGGCTCTGGGTCGGCTTGGAAAGGCTCGGGGTGAAGGTGGCTCGCGGCCCAAGGAGTCTAACGCACGCGTGAGTCAGACGGTGTAAGCAAAAACCCCCGTGGCGCAATGAAAGTGAGGGCCGGCGCGTGCCAGGTCAGGTGGGATCCCGGCCTCGTGCGGTCGGGCACACCACCGGCCCGTTTCACCCGCACCGTCGGGGAGGTGGAGCGTGAGCGCGCGTGATAGGACCCGAAAGATGGTGACAAGAGATTAACATTGCGCTGCCGTAAAGTTTTGCAAATACGAGTACATGAGCACCGTATCGGACCCGATACCCGATACTGGTATCGGTGCATCCCTTATTAGGATCAATCATAAACGTTTTTTACTTTCCCTCTAGCAGTCTTCTTTTGGTTTTTCAATCAGTCCTTTGGCATGTGTTATGTGGATTTTTGCCCAGTTCCATTGTTTGATTATTGACTGAAACCATCTGAGAATGGTTTGGTGATGGACTGATTCTGTATCTAATGGGAATTTCTTTGTGGTGATGAAAATGTCTGGAGTTTTGCATTGACTATTATCCTGGAGGATTTTGCCTGAAATAAGTACCACCCTACTCACTGTTTAGGGACCCCAGTATGCAGAAACCATTTTTAGAATATCATGAAGTGGGCATGTCTGTAAAGGGGAGACTCGTGGGTACCCATAGAACCCATTTACATTCACTGATCTGGAGGTCAGAGGTCAAGGGACCCCTTTGGAAATGGCCATGACCCCAAAATTGCTGCAACAATTACGAGACATAATAGAGCATGGGGATGACCATCATATACTTCTATCATCATGTTCTAAGCATTTATACACTGACACAGCATGACACTGGAAACCCCTAACTAACAAATGAGGAAATTACTGCAAATCAAGAAATGTTATATTTTAATTTCAAAGTAAAACATGTCAAAGCTGAAATTGAAATGATTTTGTCTTTCATTAGCTTTCATATACTAATGGTATAATTTGTTGATCGCATTTATTTTTAGCTCTTTTACCAACTACCTCAAATGACTTCCCTCATAACAACCACCACTGTTATTTACTGTAATTTTGGTCTACTTGATTATGACCTCAATTTCCTGTAGGGAAATGATGACACTCAAAGAACACATGCAGAGGAAGAATTAAAACGGAACGGAGAGTCGTGACATGGCCGAGAACTGCTGAGCGCCGTGTCGCCCAAAATAAATTAAATAATTAAGCATTATTATTTGCAGATTTCCACTTTATGACCCCAACTGAATTAGAGTCGGCCCTGGACTAAGGTCGGTGTTTACTTCCTCTAAAGGCTCCAAAAAAAAGTTTTTCAATGGCTGTGAAGTCTATTAGAGGGAGAGTCCGAGCAGCTGCAGGCTGGAGAGAAGCTGGGCTGGGCAGCGCTGAAGCCTCCAGTCCGGCACAATCAACAACAGACGCTGGTCCATGATACAAAGCAGCCACAGCTGCTCCTTTCTACATCATTATACACACACACACAATAAGAATAAATGAATGCAGGCACGCACACATTACGCAGTCAAGCCTTTGCACGTGTACATGTGTGCACACATGACAAACATATTAGGGGTGGAAAAAAATGTACTCACCTATGTATCACGTTTACCATTTTGAAATCGATTTTTTATGCCAGAATCAACGTATTTGCTTCATTTGAGTCTATGTGGAGGTAGAAGGAAATTACTGCTTTTATTGTTGTAGTCTGAGTAACGTGACGTCAAATCCTTTCCGTATCCGTCAACCAAAACAAACCGCAGTGAGCCAAAACTAGAAAGTATTAAACGTCGGAGGGTCTACGTGGATACGACCTGCACCCTCACATGTTAAATTCAGCGTGGTAAACACTACACATCCAGTAAAGGATGGAAACACTTTGGGTTTCACACATAGACAGGAAAAGCAGAGCTAGACATTACGGCTAAAGCTGCATGCTAACTCTGTCACGGACAGGAAACGTTATCGTATCGCGGTAAAGTTGCGGACGAGCCGGCCGTCACTCTCATCTCCGTAGTCTAATAGGCCGACGCTACGACTGTAGAGCACCATATACTGACGTTTATGTTAAATGCATTCAAACGGCCCCGATGGAGCTGACCATGGATGGATAAAGAGAACAGAGCTGACAGGAGAGCTAGAGGAGGACTTGGAGAAGTTAGAGGAAGTAGACACGTGTGACTACGTCCGGTTTTCAAAATAAAGTGTTAACAAAGGACATTATGTCAATACATCTATGGAAATAAGATTGATTGGATTATATTCACCAGAAGTATAAAACATTACATGTCCCTTATAAATTAAAAAGAAGATACCACTAATTAGTGAGGGAAATGTCTTTATTCTTTGATTTTTGGGCTGCTGGAAAAAAATGGATAAATAGGCTAATGCCTGACAATAACTGATATATTTAACTTCAGGACATCTCTGACTACATACTTGCTGAAAATCAAACTTTTTTACTGTATTCATTTAGATATTTTCCAAAGTTAAAATCCCTAGAAGTGTATGATTCCCCCATGTTCTAGTGCTAAAAAAAGGTTCACAAAAATCGCAATAAATAGTATAGTATCGAATCGGGAGATAGGGTGTATCGTCCCAGCCCTAAAACATATTCACATAAACTGAATGCATCCATGCAGAGCTACACACACACACACACACACACACACACACACACACACACACACACACACACACACACACACACACACACACACACACACACACACACACAGGTGAGTGTTCCCTACGTCTTAACATGACAAGGAAGCCAATGTGAAGGAGAGAGGAGGGAGGACAGACTGGCGTCCAACTTGAACCTGCAGAGCCTCTGAACAGAGAGAGTTGTTGGCCGACTGACGTGGCCCTGAAAGCCTTTCAGCAGGCCGGGTCAGAGCGAACCAGAGAGACAGATTGAGTGAGTGTGAGAGAGAAATGTGTCTTTGTGTGTGTCAGGAGAAACCAAGTCAAGAGCGATTGGGTTAGCCAGAGAACAGTGTGTGTGTGTGTGTGTGTGTGTGTGTGTGTGTGTGTGTGATTACTTGTACATGCGTGGCTGCACTGCTGCCTGATTTATACTTCAACATGTAGTCATGTGTTGGAAGAGGTAAAAGGGACACAGTTCACCCTGAACTGTTGTTACTATTTTTCTTGGTGGGGATAATTTGTGAACAGTCACACACCATCACACACGGCCCTAACCACAAGTCAGCATGTTCTGAGAGTAAAATAACCCTGGATTCACGCATTCGGAATGGGCAGAATTGCGTTAAAACACATCATCATTGGTTGAGAGATGTTATGTTTTCCTGATACTACTTCTTCTTCCTGGAATAAGAAAAGAATCCATCTTAGAAAAGGTCTGCGGGGGCACTGTGAGCTGCGAGGCGTAGGTAAACACCTTCACCTTGCTCACTGACCCAGTTGTAGCGAGGTGAAGAACAAACATCCTCACCTTTTACCGGAGGCTTGTCTGGACTCGCCAGACAGAGGCACAGGGATGGGGGGTTTGGGGGGAACCAGGAACGGCTGCTCTACTTCTCGGTTCCTTACCCTCTCGCATGTTTTCTTTATTAGGCTGCTTGTGATCAAGGGACACTGATTCAGGCATCCTGACTTCCATCCGTTAAGCACCGAGCCAAGAGGGGGGGGACCATTTTATGTTGGTTTTGTAAGAAATGCTCTCTTCAGATTGCAACACCAAAATCGGGATATAATCTAATGTCTTTAATCTAAGGGTGTATTCACACCTGCCTTGTTTAGTTCACTTGATGCTAGTGATGTCAATAATTAACCGTTTAACTGTTAACCGACATTAAGCATTTTAACCGATTAACGCTATCGGTTAAAACGGTTGAAAGAAATGTTAATAATTGATTCAAAAGCTGAGCGGCTCAGAGGAGCTTTAAGGAGAAAAGCTGGTCCACCAGCTGGTAACCTGTCGGTTAACAGTTAAAAATCGGTTAGCGAGGGTCGGTTATTGGTTAAGAACATTTTTCAAAATGAGCATCCCTAGTTGAATGGAGCCCTGGAGCATTTACCCTCGTGGTGCGGTTCGTTTGGGCAGGTGTGAACGCAGCAATCGCACAAAAAGCGAACCGAGACCTCCTCGAAGGGGGGGTTTCGGTTAGCTTCCAAACGAACCGCTTCGTTTGCAGTGAGAACATGATCCAACCTCATTCTGGCCCAGCTTGAGAAAGCATTGCGTCTTTTTTGGATTAAACCAGCTCTGGTAGCGAGCAGCGTTGTGCACGTCAATACCAGACAACATTACTACAAAAGAGCTAACGCTAGCCCTCGCTATTCACATCAGTACGAAACAGGTGTAACGTCAGGCTGTGTTGGAGACCACGGGCATACCTGATGGATCTTTGGAAATATTTTCTACCGATGAGCATGTCACAGTTTAGGAGGGTTGATGCACGCCTCCTCCTCCTCTGCCCTCCGTACGTCTTGGTATGCGCCTTCAGCGACTTCAGTACATCAACACATTGTTTTCAAGTCGCAGCCGCAACAAACTGTATCGTTTGTCTTGAGTGAAAAATTGCTACGAGGTAAAAAAAAAAAAAGATGGCCAGGGCCAAGATCAAGCCACTTAGTCGTCCCTCCATTGTTGCGTTCTGGAAGTCTACTCTTCTTTGTTTACTTCCGGGAGTTTTCCAGCATGGAAATTCGGACCAATTAGAGAGCAGTTTCTTTGTGCACCAAACCTTTAGTCCGCTTGTAAACGCTGCCGTGTGAACACAAACCAAACTCGAGGCAACATGGTAACAATTTGGTCCCTGATTTGGACCAGAGCAAACCAACTACAGGTGTGAAAACGCCCTAAGTTTCCGGTCTTGGGGGAAATAAATGGTCATAGTAAATTTGAAAATGTAAGGGCCCTGTTTCAGCCTCGGGTTACACCTTTCTGTGGACAATGTTATCTAACGCTAAGGTACGAGGATGGGTCACAAAAAGTAGCTCAGTACAATGCCTTGTGTCATACTTCGGCGAGTCAAACGCTGTCCTACACCAGTCATCAAAAATACTTTTGCACTATGTGTGAACAATTAACAACAATTAAGTGTATCGAAATATTTTGTAGAAGGGAAGACGTGTACCTTTCCGTTGAGGTGTAACTTCACCCCCAGGTGTGAATTTGCGCCGGGCAACGTAAATGGTGCAAATGACGCGAACGCACGTAATTCGCATCATTCTCGGGAGTCAAAATATCTAAATATCTCGAGCGAGAAATTCACATGACACTGTGTCGTGAAAGCCAGGGTTGAGATTCTCCTCCTCTTGTCACTGACGTCGGTCGGCGGTCACCCGGAGCTCGCAGACCAGACTTGACAAAGCTTAAATTCACAAATCGGAATCATTATGTTGTTAAGTCGGCATCCTTTTGCTCCGTTTACAACGACGTCGCTACCGTATTTACGCCTAGATGATGTTATGTTGAGTGTTGATGGAGCAGCTACAATGTTCGCATAGCCTGGCACCGAACTCCATTCAGAAAACGAGCATTTTAAAAGTTGTTTGCTTGTCGTCTAGCGGACCTGACAAAGCCTGAGACTTTACAAATCAGTATCATTATGTTGTTATTTCTGCATCAGTTTGATCTGTTTATTGCAATTAAATCACAGCACAATCTGTTTATTTTGTGATTCGTACCGCTGTAGCGACGTGTGGCTTGCCAGATACAGTTGTGATATGGATTATGTGAACAAATGGACGGTGTTAAAGAGGAAAAGATACAGTATGATGTGTATGAAGAGACTAGACACAGTGTCATGTCTTACCTGTAGGATGACAAAGGACCATGCTCTGCATCTATTCATGCGTCCAGATTCTCAAACTCCTCACAGAAACAGGTTAATCTGTAAAGAGACACAAAGATACTATTCAGGAGATGTTCAAAATTCTTATTAGGATAATAATTCCACTGGAATAAAAGATCAGAAGCAAGAATGTAGTAAGTAGGACTTCTTCAATGAGTGCACTTGTACTAGGGATGTCAGGAGAACCTGTTGCTTATCTCTGGAAAGTGGTGTTTTTTTGTTTTTTATTGAACTCTGGACTCTTTATTTCTGGTGAATGTTATTGGGACTTGCATTTGATTATCTTATACTTAACTCCCCAGATCCACTTTGTTTGAACCGATCCAACAGCATCCAATCAGATTTCAGGAGAAAACCATGAAGAACTAACATTATGTTACTGAGCACCAGTTGGATCCAGTTACTCTGCTGTTAAAATGACGTTACATCTGGTGAAGAGCTCATATGGCCTGTTTAGGACTCGAGACCTGAGTTTGGACTTGAGTGCACACACTTGTGACTTACTTGTGACTTGCAAAACAAGGACTTGGTCCCACCTCTGGTAGCCTATACCCAGTGAAATGTCACCATGTCAGTGAATTTAAACTACTGCTTGCAATCTGAGGATATATATAGACACATGTACACATAACGTGTTTTTTTGCCGTGGTATCGAATTTGGTATCGAGAATCATGGAATTTCACTGCTATTGCTATCGACAGCTAGATTTCTGGTATCGTGACATCCCTAATTTGTACTACAAATAGGAAACAAAAATATAGTTAATCTTTCATGAAAGTTGTTTGGAACCATGAAAGGTTTTCCAGCAACAGAGACTAACCTGCAAAAAACAAGTGATGGAAGAGAAATTGTTTGAATTGGCAGAGAAGAGAGGAGAAAGACTGTTCACAAGGAGCTCCTCAGAGCCTGGTGGCTGGAATGCACACATACAAAACAACAACACTAAAACCCACAAACCCACACATATGAACTAGATTAAGCACACTGACCCTCCAGCTGGGTCCCCTCGGCCCATTAATCAGGTCCGAGGAGGTCACTTAATGGTGAAGATTACACACAGTGACAGACAGGCTATAGGTGATGATTTGACAGGTGAGGAGAAGAGGAGATGTTTGATAAGAAGGTGAAAGAACTGACTATATCCCCCCTGCCCGCGACACCAGTCCAGGAAGGTACAGGCAGCCCAATAACAAGGTTATGATATGTCCTTGAGTATGTCAAACGCCTCTACAGAACAGAAGGCCATTCAATCCCGACATATGGTCCACATCACCAATTACCAAGGTGTGCGTTGATAGGGAGAAGATGAAGAGAGTGGTAGCCACAGAGGGGAGTTGAAATATAGACAGATGAAGAGAGGAGGGACTTTTGGCCAATTTAGAGAAACGACCTCAGGTCAGCGGGACCTACCCAACATAATGGCTCAAAGTTCCTCCCCAGCCTCCTTGTCTGAAGCAGTGGAAGTGTGGACAACTAAATGGTTGAAACAAGAAAAATGAGAGCAATTACACATGGTACTGAGGGCCTTGGGAGGAAAAACGGCTCAAATCCTCAAATGTTTGCCTGTTGGCATAAAAAAAGGCAAGAATCTGATGTTAAACTAAAATGACCTTTTAATGAAGAATAGGAGGACTTGTTGCTATGGCTCTCACTATCTGATGTGGAGAGGAGGTTGTGTTGCTCTGGCTCTATTGGTTTGGTGTGGAGAAGAGGTTGTATTGCTCTGGCTCTACCTGTTTGGTGTGGAGAGGAGGTTGTATTGCTCTGGCTCTACCTGTTTGGTGTGGAGAGGAGGTTGTATTGCTCTGGCTCTACCCGTTTGGTGTGGAGAGGAGGTTGTATTGCCCTGGCTCTATTGGTTTGGTGTGGAGAGGAGGTTGTATTGCTCTGGCTCTACCTGTTTGGTGTGGAGAGGAGGGTGTATTGCTCTGGCTCTACCTGTTTGGCGACGCCGGGAAGCTGCTTGACATCCTCCTGGATCAACCTAATTTTTTTTGTGTGTTGTTTTTTTTTTTTTTTTTAAATGAATGGAGGAGAGTAAAAGACTGGAGGATGTAATAAGTATAACTGCGATTATAGGATGTGATAATCCAAACAAGAATGAGAAATATCTCAAATTTGCTAATGAGTACAGATGAAATGGTACGAAAATTTCCTATCATGATTCAGGTTGTTCTTATATACCGTTCGTAGCAATACCTACAAAAGTAATGCACTGTAATTCGTGTATGCCACAAATTCAGTTTGTATGTAATTCACAAAATCATGGACCAGGAAGTATAAAAAGTGACAAACGCCGTGTATGGGGTAGGTCCGGGTGGATCAAAAGACACCGGATTTTCGCCTAGGAGACCATTGTTCGTACCCCCTGTGAAAGCAGAATTCAACGTTGATTTATATGTCACGTAACTTCCGTACTTAAGTTACGCCACAAGTTTCTTTTTAACCCAAACCACGATCTTTTCCTAAACCTAACTTAGCTAACCTAGTTTTGTTGCCTTAGCTGTACCAAGTCGATCTTTTCATAAACTTAACTAAACCAAACCAAGATGTTTCCTGTGATGATGGAAGTTTATTTTGAAAAGACCGGAGTGGATATTGGCATGTGTGTCACATGTGAAAACAAAAAAATTAGGAATACATTTTCGTAAGATATCATACATTGTATGAGGATATGTTGCACGATTATCGTGACCAAAATGATCACGATTATCAGTATTATCGCAGGAGTGGATTTGATATGGTAATACTAATTGTCAGGAATTTTACCGTGGTTTCTTGTGAAACCGGTAACCGTTACATCCCTATTCATGAGGTTCAGAATAATACAGTATAGCTGCAGGTACGACGTATTTTTGTAAGCCAACCAAGAAGTTAGCATCGCACTGGTCCCTTTGACAAAAAGACAATGTTTTTTTTCCATTGGATTTTGGAATATTGCAGAAAATAAGCTTAACAAACATTTATGATACTTACACGTGTTGTTCAGCAAGATAATCTTCACAAATGAACACCACTTTTAAGATTTTTGAAGTGTGAATGCAATCGCTAGATGTGAAAAGCTAACATTAGGCTGTAAATGAACTACACCACGGTCACATGAGCACGAGTAAAAATTTTAATTTGTATTTTATATCGTAGAACAAGACATAAAAATCTCCTCAGCTTGTGTTAACCACAGACATTATTTAAGGCATTTAACTAAAAACCCATTCAAAAAACCCATTGACTTCCAGACGAGGGAACAGGAAGTGCTAAAATGCTAACTCATTTCCAGGTTATAGGATTCCTGGAGCACTCTGTTATCCCTCCAACTTCTTCAGTGTTGCTTAAACATGGGGACAACAGTGTGTTGGAGTGGAAAGGCCCAGGCCTCCATGCTGATTTAGTCCCAGGAAGACCGAGATTGACCCTAATTAATTTAGCATACAACCCATCTACCCCAGGTCACTGGTAGGCCCAAGCCAAGCATGCGTGCACCAATTAATCCAATGGCTTGAGTCACAGTCTGCTCTCATTTCCAAAAGAGTCAATCAAATTCTGTGGATTCAAGTCCAGAGTTCTCCCTCCCAACACCAAACTCCCTTCAAAACTTTAAATGTAAAAGGCAGAGACACTAACCTTTTGAAAATAGCACTATTCCAGGGAAGGGGCTCAAAAAAAGAAACTCATTGGTTTCACAATAAGAGGCTAAAAAGAACTACTCCCCGAATTCCTACCTTTCCACAATTCAGAAAATGTTCCCTTTGAGCCTGTGAAGACACAAACAATCTGTTGATTCAGTGGCAGAATCCTTTCCCCCTAAGCCGCTATTTGCTTTAGCGGCGATGACACAAGGGGAGGAATTTGAGCAATGCCTGCGTATCGTAGACTCATTTCCTCCGAGTGAGAGCCATCTCCAGACAGACAAGACAGCAGTGAAGTCTGGTTTTATTCCTGCGCCTCTGGCTCCAGGTCAGCCAGTGTCCCTGCTGACATGTTATATACACTGGGTGCTTTTTTATGTCGAGGGCTACGCAGTCATACAAACTGTCTAGCAGATATTAAAAAAACGTATGTCAGCAAATTTCCTTAAATTGAACTCAGATAAAACGGAGGTCCTCAACTTTTTTCACTTCACTGTGACAGACATGTATTTTTTTTGACGGCCACTCAGAAATTTTATCTGCCACTTTTGAAATCTCTGCGCTAAATGAAGGAATAATAATAACATTTTAGATCTGATGTCATTCAATGTTTGATATATTTTACATAAAAAACATTATATACACGGTAAATTACAGTGTTCGGATTACAACGTAGCTTATGGGGGAGCCCTATTTTTTGAGCATGAGAGGGTAGTGTACTCCAAAGTACTGTACTTTGTTATTGTCATCTATAGTGGTTATTTGCATAAAAATACACAATTCAAATGATTATGATTATTTACATATTTGCTTTGATTAAAAAAAATCTTGGTATGTTGTTAGGAAGTTAAACAGGTCATAATCCCCTCTCTATTATTTGTTTTTATATTGATGTAAAAACATCTCCTTCAAACAACTGGATTAATTCAAGTTCTTTTTAGATTATATTTGATGATAACGTTGTAATTTATCTTCACCCAATGGTCATTTTGCTGAGCAGACCGTGGACATCTCATAATAATAACTCAATGGCACCTCCGTTAACGTTGGTAGCTCCGTTATTTATCCTATCAAGACTGTGCTGCCCACCGGCTGCTAAAAGCTAACATAATAACTCTCCTCCTGCTGATTTAAACACGGGTTTATCAGGGAAAAATAGGGTGCGTCCCCTCAGGTTTAGTCGCGCCACGCTGTTGAGCACTTTTTTCTCTCTACCGTGGCTCCCGTCCAAATCAAACTGAAACATGATACAGCGTGCATACACGTCATCGTGCAGCATAACTGTCTGAGCATCAATAAGAGGAATCGACAGTCACGGAAGCATGAGATGCCAAGAAAGCAGACAACTACGGTTCTCTATTCCACTAGTGTTTTCCCTGCCTGCCATCCTGTGGCGAATGTCCTAATGATTTCACCAGCCACTGCCAACAATTTAGCCACATTTGGCAGGTGCTAATTTCAGACCCTGGTCCTGAAAATCTGCACCCTGCCTCCTCTCTTGGTCCCTTACCCAATAATGTTAAACCAAATGTTACGAACCCGGGTGTGCTCTTTAACACTAACCTCACTTTTGAGAAACACACCAACGATGTCCTCCAGACATGCTATTACCATCTGAGGAATATTGCCAGGATACGACCAATGCTGAGTTTTAATGACATTCAAACTATCATTCATGGTTTTGTTTCTTCACGGTTCAATTATTGCAATGGTCTTTTAATGGGTATAAATACAGAAATCAATAAATAGACTCCAAAGTCTGCAAAATGCAGCAGCGAGACTCCTAACAAATGTCAATAAAAGATCACTCCAATTTGAATAACCTTACAATGGCTGCCCATTGGTTTTAAGATTGATTTCAAGATTTTACTTGTTATTTTTAACCCTCTGAGACCCGCAGGGTATCCCGACCGACTTTACTGTCTTTCAGAAGCAGGTTCAGTTTTAGAGCTAGAGGGAAGGTACTGATATCATATGAAACTAAATAACCTAAAGAATCCAATGGTAATCCATATCATACAGTAGTAGCTTGTCAGGAAGAAAGGTAAATAACGCTCCAATGTGAGCAATTTTTGCTTGCACCCTCTGACTCGCGCGTGCATTAGCCTCCTTGGTCCGTGTTTCAAGACGGGTCGGGTGGGTTGCCGACATTGCCACAGATCCCTGGCGCCTTTTACGTGGGCCGCGGCACGACGCGGTCGACAGTTGCACCAGGAGCAGGGAGTCCTGTCGCGGTGCGGCGAGTTCCGGGCGGGGAGCGCTGTAAAGCTGCGGCCGCGAGCCACCTTCGCCCCGAGTCTTTCCAAACCGACCTAGAGCCGGTCGCGGCGCACCGCTTCCTATGCGGGGCTCCCCAGCCTGCCATGTGCTGCTCACACCCTCCAGCTGGCTGTAACGAGGGTCTTTTGGCACAGAGAAGTACTCGTATCGTAGCATGTAATGGCATAAAGCGTTCATACATGGGAACACTTTTAATCAGTCGTGAAACTATATTTTCCAAAGAGCTCATAAGACTCGACATGAATGAAACCCCATCACTCATCACTTGTTTGTTTAGTCTGAATAATGAGCAGCAGCCAATCGTTGGCTATCGAGGCGATACATTTGTGTGAAGAACTATCTTTGAACACACCCTAATCCCCGCTCTTTTTATTATTTCCAAAGAGTATTTTGTGTTGTACTTCGAAAGAAATGACTAACTGCCTATAGGATTCCAGAGGGCTTACCGTCTCATTCTGCCCAAATGGAAGTCTCTCCCAATTGTAAGGGATCAAAGTCGCCTCATAACTGCGCCGCTTTCAAGTAGAAAATGAAGAGCGTGAAAAGCCAGAGCACGCTCTCTCTCTCTCTTTCTTTCTCTCTCTCTGTCTCTCTCTCTCTCTGCGATGGGATCAACTCAAACTCAAGCAGCCTTTAAGAAAACTTAGCTTGTTCAATAGGGGATCAATGCCAAGAATTACTGTGGTGCTTTGCTTTAACATTGTGTGCTCATTCTCCCTTTCTATAAGAGTGTAGAACATGATGGTTGTAATGGCCAGTTGTTGCAGACATTTTTGGGGTTGATACCATTTGTTACACAAATTTGTTAATAAATTTAACAATTTTATTTACCACTCGAGAATTTATAAAAATGATCAATAATATCCAGTATCCTCCAAAATACCACATTAAGACACCAAGACCTTGAGGAACTACATAGAAAAGGCCATGCTGTGATTTGGTGTCAAAAACTTTTGACCTTTGGAGATTTCTGCAAGAATTGCATTTCTCGGCGACTGGATGGTGAGCACTTCTGTTGTGTAAACTGCTCAGAAACCCCCTTATTGTCAATCTAGCTAGGAAAGCCATCCGTGGGGACTAACATCATCACACATGAAGACAGTCAGGCTCAATATTCAAATGCACCATTTCAGAATTTAACACAATTATACAGCATTCCAAAAACTGCTTGTGATTATCATAAAGTGGGCATGTCTGTAAAGGGGAGACTCGTGGGTACCCATAGAACCCATTTACATTCACTGATCTGGAGGTCAGAGGTCAAGGGACCCCTTTGAAAATGGCCATGTCAGTTTTTCCTCGCCAAAATGTAGCCTAACTTTGGAGCGTTATTTACCTTCCTTCCTGACAAGCTAACATGACGCGGTTGGTACCGATGGATTCCTTAGATTTCATATGATATCTGTACCTTCACAGCCCGCTACAGCCTCTGAAACACAGTGAAGTCAGTCGGGATCGCGGGTCTCAGGGGGTTAAAGTGCCCCGAAGTCAATGAAAAAAAGAACTGGAATGGGCTGTGCAAGCAGATTAGCAATCTTTGTACTTCATGGATGCCAGCCAAGAAGCATCTACCCGCTTCACTTGTGTCTTTTTTTCAGCTGTTCGATTTAATGCCAGATATGTAAATTGCTTCTGAAAGTCACACAGGAGCTCATACGGGACCAGTGGGGTTTTTAAAAGCCAAAAAAAAGAAGCCCGTATCAGATGACATAGGGATATCAACATGGGAGATCTCCAGTGATGAAAGCAGTGGCGCATGGAGAGAGAGAGAGAGAGAGAGAGAGAGAGAGAGAGAGAGAGAGAGAGAGAGAGAGACGCAAAAGGCAACAGAAAGGCTAAAACAGGCTATGGTAATGTGGACTAAACAAATGACATGATCACAGGATGGGGTCGTTGAGGTTAAAAGGGATGAATGAACTTCAGAATCAAGTCAACCTCTCACTTTTAATCCCATTACAAACTGTAAAAGTTGCCTGACTGAACCTACCTTCACAGGCTTTTTGGAATCCTTTGACCAAAGTGTTCGAGGTAAAGAAAACACAGATGAATAGCCACATGAGCAGGCAAGTACACATCCACCCACATGCACACCTGTCACCTCATTCTTTTGTGGGTGGATAATTCACTCCACTGCTACTAAAACATCTCACCCATAGAAAGAGAAGTTGGTCGAAGCAGCGTTTCAGAGATCACAAAAGCTGGTTCTTTGGAAATTGGGCAGTAGGTTGTAGGGATGGGGGAAAAAAAATTCACCTATGTAATGCAATTTTTTTTTACAATGTTTTAATGCCAGAATCGATGTATTTCCTTCATTTGAGTCTATGTGGAGGTAGAAGGAAGTTACCACTTTTCTTGTTGTAGTCTGAGTAATGTGACGTGATATCCGTTCCGTATCCGTCAACCAAAACAAACCGAGTCAAGACGAGAAAGTAGAAAATGTCTGAGGGTCAGTGTGGATACAACCTGCACCCTCACATGTTAAATCCAGCGTGGTAAACACTACACATCCAGTAAAGGATGGAAACACTTTGGGTTTCACACATTGACAGGAAAAGCACAGCTAGACATCACGGCTAAAGCTGCATGCTAACTCTGTCATGGACAGGAAATGTTATCGTATCGCGGTAACATTTCCGGTCGAGCCAGCCGTCGCTCTCGTCTCCGTGGTCAAATGGTCCGACGCTACAACTGTAGAGCACCCAGATACTGACATTTATGTTTTCTGCATTCAAACAGCCCCGATGGAGCTGACCATGGATGGATAAAGAGAACGGAGCTGACAGGAGAGCTAGAGGAGGACTTGGAGAAGTTAGAGGAAGTATACACATGTGACTATGTCCGGTTTTCAAAATAAGGTGTTAACAAAGGGAACTGAATATACAAAATACAGAAATAAGATTGATAAACTATATTCACCAGAAGTATAAAGCATTACTTGTCCCTTATTAATTAAAAAGAAAATACCACTAATTTGTGAGGGAAATGTCTTTTTTTATTTTTGAACTGCTGGAAAAATGTTTATAAATAGGCTAATACTTGACAATAACTGATATATTTGACTTCAGGACATCTCTGACTACATACATGCTGAAAATCAAACATTTTTACTGTATCAACTGTGTATGATTCATTTCCCATGGTCTAGTGTTAAAAAAAAGGTAACAGAAATCGCAATAAATCGCAATATCGAATCACAATACTTAAAAAATAGCAATGCATATCAAATCGGCACCCAAGTATCATGATAGTATTGAATCAGGAGACACTGTAGGTGCGGCCTCAAAGATGAAACAACCAGGGCACTGGCTTGAGGGCTAAGACACAAGGAAATGTGATATTATTAATAAACTAATTATCAACATTTGCAAAAGTAACTCTACAGACAGCAGCGTTTTCTCAAAGTTCACATAAAATCTGTAAAAGTTGGGAAGGTAGTGCCCCCGACACCTGAGGAGAATCAGTCAAGGAGATTTTGTCTCTTGTTTATGTTTCGTTTTTTCCTGGTGAAATGACAAATGGGCGTCAGAGCGGGCCGGAGCACACAAGACGGCGGCCTTGCAGCTGTTCCTGTGTGCCTTAGTGCCGTCACTGTTTGTGTTCCCAGGAGAGGCGGACAAAGCGCTTCCAGGTCGCCCACGAACCTGCCTTCTCATTACCAGAGGTCGTCCTGCTGGGACACAATGCTGACCTCTCATGCCAAAGGTTAGAGGAGTGGGGGGGGGGGTAGGAGGAAAAAGAGGAGTGGGGAAGGTGAGCAACAGTTAACTGTCTCACCCCCTCACTTTCATTTAACCCCGTCATCCAATGTGGGACTATTTCTCCCTGGATTGACGCTCTTGTGTCCCGACTTCCTTGAGGCCAAAACCAGCAAATAATGTGATTCAAATTCTCCAAATAAGGCCCCTTTAAGGTTCTGATGTGAAGGTTTTTCTTCTATCACTCACTCCTATTTCCAGGTTAAGTGTTTGGCATTTGGCACAGGCTGGAGCGAATGCCTATAGATGGCATTGCTCTTAGATCACAGCGAGCTCATTAGCCCTGGCCCGCTGTTGCATTCACTCAAACCAGACCAAAGACGTGATCGGGTGGAAATTCAAAGAGGGTGGGGGGTAAAGAGGGGTGCGAGGGAACAGATACATTTCCTCGGATAAGGCAGAGCCTAATAATGACTTCCTGTATTTAGCCTGGAAAACAAAAACAGAGAGGCACCGCGGACGATGGTGCGAACACGAGCGCGATCCAAGAGTGCCGTAATGCCTTCGATGCGATGTAATCCATCTCTAAGGTTATGTATAGTAGACGTGAGTGTGACGGGGTTGGGGTGTATGTTGGGGGGGTTACAACATCTGGATCTTGTAGTACATGCCTCTGGAGATTCTGACAGTCTCTCGATTGAGCACCAACCCCCGGCTCAGGCCATCTCTTGTTTGCTTCCTCCTCCATCCTCCATCCCTCTCTTTCAGGACCATGTGAAAACTCCCAATTACCAGAAACACGGGGAAAAAAAGTGCTAACGGTGGGACATGAACTTGCAATATGCAAAACACAGGAGCCCTTAACAAGGGGCCATGCTGAAATGTGATTGAATGCGTCAGCAGGTCGTAAAAAGGCCCCCTCAAGATCAATGTAATTATTACGTGAAGGACTTTCCGGACTGGGGAGTGACCGGCGACAGGAGGCGGAGGAGGGTGCTGCTGTCGGCATTATGTTCCACCAACAGAACCCCCTTTTAACCCAACAAGCGGAGAACAAGCCAGGTCTTCCAGCTGCCTTCCATCAGCGGCTATAATGGACGACGGGGAAAGAAAGACGGGACGGAAGAAAAGAGGTTTGTAACACCTGCAGCAGGGTGCCAGCAAACATTCCTCGGTCCTCCGGCCCCTTGGTGATGCACTCTATAAATCCTCGTGATTAGCTACAGTAGCGGGCCTAAGTGCCACTTAAATCAAACCCCAAAGGGGAAGTTGTTGTGACCTCCGAGCTTTGGAAATGTGATTTAGGCCCAAGTGATTATTGCAAAAAACAAAGCTAGTTCTGTTCCTCTAACAAGAGAGGATGGAAGGAGGAAGGGTGTGATGGAAGTGCATGAGAAGGAGGAGTGAGCGTGACAGCAGGTTTGCAATAATAAGTCATTATTTGAAGACTTCATGAGAATCAGGAGAAATAACTCCCTGTTATTAAGCTATTAAGTTCACTTCAACTAATAGTAAGTCCATTATGCTTTAGTACTCCGGGAAGACGCCGCACCAAAACAAGATACAGATGTGCACATAGGAGCTAAGCCAATGTTTTCATATAGACCTTTTCATTGTCATTCCGTTGCTAGGACAACAGCTATGGTCCAAGTTTACTTCCTGTCAGCTACTGCATTAACTAACACTGCAACAGGAAATACAAAAGGGCCCATTTAGAATGTTTAAGTTGTCAAGTTCTAAAGAGAGGTGAAGTCCCTCCCCTTCCGGTGGACCACCATTGGACCTTATTTCGGCATCAACGGTGAGAAAGCTCTAAAGAGAGGTGAAGTCCCTCCCCTTCCAGTGGATCGCCACTGGACCTTATTTTGGCGTCACATCGAGAAAGCTCTAAAGAGAGGTGAAGTCCCTCCCCTTCCGGTGGATGCTATTGGACCTTAATTCGGCGTCAAACAGTGAGAGACAAATCATTTTTTGATCCGTTTGAATTGCGCCATGAATCACACAACTGATGTTTGACAATTTAAAACATCATTTTGCAAGTCAAGAAAGTCGCAGTTGGTTGTAAAACTGTTTCAGTATAAGACTGTAAAAATACGGAAGTAGAAAGACGACAAACCCAAAAGTCACGTAAGTGACTCCGACACCGGTAACGGAAATGCATATGATACTAGAGGTCGACCGATATGGATCGGATCCCGCCGATGTAGATTTTTTTAAAGAATCAGGACAGCCGATGGCCGAGATATGATGCCGATTTTTTTTTGCCGATATGTTTGGCTGGTTTTCCTGCAGTTGCACTTTTTATTATTTTCAAATAAAATGTGTATGTATTTGCCATTAATAGTTGTTTACTTGTTTATATCCATAATTCATTTATCCCTGATTCACTTACAAGAAAAACTTAGAGGAATCCTGACCTGCTCTGTCCAGTATCACATATTTATTTCACAGTCACACTGATTGAATGTTTGGCAAAAAAAAGTTACTGTATCAATTTCAAATCATTGAATCGTACCGTATCGTATCGCTCTAGATGAGCCAAATATTGTCCTTGAATTGCATCAGAACAATGGAAATTGTATCGTGTCGTTGTAAAAACGTATCGTTACACCCCTATTGACTACAATGCATATTTTTTCTGAAATAAGATCCCACGGGGTCCACTACAAGGGGAGGGACTATCTATAGTTTGTGGTGTCTGCTTTTGCTCCAAAATCTATAATATGCACTGATCCATTTATCATGTTTTCAAAGCTTCTCCTACTGGACAGCATCTCCAAACAGTGACAGCAAAGATGGGAGAGGGGGGTGTAAGCTGTAAATCACACCCAAAGCGATGTCAAATCCACAACATGCTGGGGTAATCGCGACATTAACCTGAACCAACAGTCGGCCAATAAATGAGAATGTGACTGACCCCGGAGAATTAAATCCAACAATGAAGCAGCAGGCCCCGACAGAGTCTCCAGAGGTCTATAAACCTGCTGAGCTTACGGTACCAGAAGGGATGGCACAGCTCTGGTCCCGACTTGCCAGAGTATTGTTGACAGCTGACGTAGACCAGACCCGGCTGCACTCTTTGACTTGGAAGAGAGCGAACAGTATTTCTACATACAATCTGTCAGTAGGATTACACTCCAACATCAGTAACCTGATACTAGTACTACTACTTGTAGACTCTTGTCAAGAATCCTTCATAATCATTCTTATTCATATCCTTTTTCCTGTGATTACATAGAAACCAGCTGACAGTTATGAAGTAGATTTCATTCCGTGTTTTCTACCTCAAAAAATAATGGCAGTTATAATGAGAATGCAGAGGCACACACACATTTCATTTTCCTTACCTTTACAAGCACATCTACAACGCTCGTCACTTTCAGTATCAGCACAAGTAGAACTTTCCATAAAGTACATTTCACATATCCTGTATGTATATATA
>CAKAOH010031988.1:0-46836 GCA_916701665.1 Sebastiscus tertius
TTTTTTTTTTTGTCTTTCAGCTTGTTCCAGAGCACATTGTTATGACAAAAGAGGAAGTTACTGAACTTCTGGCAAGATAGTATCCTTACAAACACCGCACTATTTAGAGTAACTGATTTGCACAATGTTTAGATCAGATTTGCCTGATGAAAATGCAGTCATTAGAGTACTTGCTATGTGTAATAAAGTATAAAATAGCAGTTGATTTACCTTAAAACCACCATCAAACTGTATTTAGTGTCTTTATGAGACTCAATTCTTCATGAAAATATGTATTTGTTATCCATAACATTTTTACCTCAGTAAATTAAAGGAAAGTCAGTTGCCGAGGATCCAGGCTGGAGACCCTGTGGCTCGCTACTTTGGCTTGAAAAGAGGACAGGTAACACATCTAGAAGACACTTCTAATTATAATAATGCACAACATTGTCATTATTACATAGCTGCATGGTGCTGTGTATTTGATCATGGGTTGTTCCTTTCAGTAAAGGAGTGTGATTGTTTTAAACTGATTTTTAGAACCATTATTTCTTAAAAGACATGATGTTATAAAGACATTTAAAGGATAATTCTGGTTCATTACAATGTGGGTCTTATTAGAACTTTGCTGTAGTAATGTTGCATGTTTCCAAATCTCATCAATTAACTTGGTAAATAGAAAGTTACTACTACTGATAAGAGTGGTGGCCAAAACTAAAAAATTTACATTTTAAGTAACTTATTTTTTAACACACAGGAAAGTTATTTGCACACATAGAAGATAGAACTAGTGATAGAAGATGTTATTTAAATGAATGCCTACCCATATGCAAATGCAGTTTTCCCAGAAATTCTTCTGCTATTTTTCTACAACTTTTCCAGGTAGTAAAGATCATCAGGCCTAGTGAAACAGCTGGGAGGTACATCACATACAGACTGGTGCAGTGACAGACAGGTAAGTAAGTGTGTTATGGATAAATGTGCAGTGTGTTGTGAAAGTTTGCGACAGTCGCACTGATTAAATTCGGCCTGTGATATTAAGTGCATAGATACTTCTGCACAGGGTACATTTTTTTGTTGTTGTACTTTTTGTTTTATACATTTTTGTAATTAGTTTTTGTAAAGCCTTAAAAGGGAAAATTTGCCACATTTTTATGTGGTTGTCCAGTCAGTGTTGATAGTAAATGTAGCCAATTGAAGCAATATATTCCTCAGTGCATGCTATTTGCATTGCGTATAAGCTTCTTACTGCGGAAGGGTCCTCGCCAGCTACATCCCCTTGCACGGCTAATGCAGCCACAGCCCTTCGCCGCTGCATGTCTTCAGCCGTAAACTCTGATTCAAATAAATATGGCTGAATATCCGAGTCAGCCAAAACACTGTAAAATGTATCCTTGTCCATAACATCCTCTGTACTCATATTTTGGGATGCCATTTTCGCGGTTGGCAGTGTAGCTAGTTTGCAATACAAGCAAACTTTACTTTATGTACAAAATTACATTTACAACAGATATTTAGCGGCATCTAGAGCACGCACGCCCCATGCCCAAACAGTTTCAATAAAATAACCAGGAAAATTCACAGAGATGTCAGACGCCATCTGTAGATGCCCACTCAGTCATGACAACATATCTAACCAGCCATAATACGTGTGTGTGTGGACCATGAGTGTTTAGCTGCTTTTAATAAAGCATATTTTGTATGTTTTTATTTTCCAGATATTCTTCTGGATCAACATTTTGGAGGACCAGTGAAGGAAACTGATGATGTTCCATCTTTCATTACTCATCCATGGATTACCCCTCTGCTTTTGACTTGTGTTCAAATTGTTGTTTTTCTTGTAATTAACGATTTTGTAAAATAAACTATTCAAAATGAATCAAATATTGTTTTCTAAAGATGGATTTAGTTCACATAATCTCACCCTTTGTGTACACATCAAAGACAACTAGAAGTTTTTAACTTAAAGGGGACATATCATGAAAAACTCACTTTTTCAGTGCTTGTGCACATACTCCAAAAATTAGAATATCACGAAAAAGTTCAATATTCTTTGTCAGTTATTTAAGAAAGTGAAAATATAATATATTATAGACTCATTGCACATAAACTAAAATGTTTCAAGCATTTTTTAATTTTATTTTCGATAATTACAGCCTACAGCTCAAAAAAGAAAGAAAAAGGTATCTCAAAATATTAGAATATTTCATTTTGAGTTTCAGTAAATTGATATTCATACAGAATAAATACAGTGTAGCTCTGTCTAATTCAGCACACACAACCACAATCATGAGGAAGGCTGCTGACTTTACAGTTGTCCAGAAGACGATCATCGACACCCTTCACAAGGAGGGTCAGTCACATAAGGTCATCGCTGAAAGGGCTGGCTGTTCGCAGAGTGCTGTATCGAAGCATGTTCACGGAAAGTTGACTGGAAGGGAAAAGTGTGGTAGGAAAAGGTGCACAAGTAACAGGGTTGACCGCAGCTTTGAGAAGATTGTCAAGCAAAGCCCATTCAAGAAGTTGGGAGAGCTTCACAAGGAGTGGACTGAGGCTGGAGTCAGTGCATCAAGAGCCAGCACTCACAGACGTCTTCAGGAGATGGACACAGCTGCTGCATTCCTAGTATCAAGCCACTCCTGAACCAGAGACAACGTCAGAAGCATCTTACCTGGGCTAAAGAGAAGGAGAACTGGACCATTGCTCGGTGGTCCAAAGTCCTCTTTTCAGGTGAAAGTAAATTTTGCATTTCATTTGGAAATCAAGGTCTCAGAGTCCCAGAGAGAGTGGAGATGCACAGAATCCAAGTTGCTTGAAGTCCAGTGTGAAGTTTCCACAGTCGGTGATGATTTGGGGTGCCATGTCATCTACTGGTGTTGGTCCACTGTGTTTTATCAAGTCCAAAGTCAACGCAGGCGTCTACCAAGACATTTTAGAGCACTTCATGGTTCCGTCTGCTGACAAGCTTTATGGAGATGCCGATTTCCTATTCCAGCAGGACTTTGCACCTGCCCACAGTTCCAAAACTACTGCTAACTGGTTTGCTGACCATGATATTACTGTGCTTAATTGGCCAGCTAACTCGCCTGACCTGAACCCCCCATAGAGAATCTACGGGGTATTGTCAAGAGGAAGATGAGAAACATCCAACCCAACAATACAGATGAGCTGAAGGCTGCTATCAAAGCAACCTGGGCTTCAATAACGCCTCAGCAGTACCACAGGCTGATTGCCTCCATGCCACGCCACGCCACATTGATGCAGTAATTTGTGCATTTATACACTCAATACCAGGTATTGAGTGTATAAATGCACATACTTTACAGAAGTTGGACATTTCTGTATTGTAAATCCTTTTTTTGATTGATCTTATGAAATATTCTAATATTTTGATACCTTTTTCTTTCTTTTTTGAGCTGTAGGCTGTAATTATATAAATTAAAATGAAAAAATGCTTGAAACATTTTAGTTTATATGTAATGAGTCTATAATGTATTAAATTTTCACTTTCTTAAATAGCTGACGAAGAATATTGAACTTTTTTGCGATATTCTAATTTTTTGAGCTGCACCTGTACATTTGGGTATCTGGAGTTCCTACCAACCCGCAAACTGTACAAACTGTGAAATAAGACGACCCAGTCAGTTTTTTTGTGGGCTGCCTGGATCAGAAAACATGATTCAACAAGCCATTAAGATTTGGCTCCCCTTCCTATGTCACTTGCCGACTAGTTAGAATATTTCGCCCCCCCCATCTGAGTATCTCTATCCACAGCTTGATACCTACCTTTGCAAAGGGTCCTGTCTAGAAGGTAACCCACAAGTTGCGAAACTCTCACGACATGGTTGAGGTTAGGCATTGGCCTTGAATGGTTAAGGTTGGGATAAGTCGTCAGGCAGCGAGTCTCACGAGAGTTTTCGCACCTTGTGGGTTACCTTCTTTTTCTCGCAAGCCAATCAGAGCAGACTGGGCTTTTTCAGAAGGGGTGTCTTAAAGAGACGGGCACTAAAACAGAGTGAATACAGGTATAGACAAACAGTACGAGGAAAAATGTTTTTTTTTTTAACATTAAAGCATGTAAACATGTTCTAGTAGAAACCCAAAATACAAGTATGAACCTGAAAATGATCTACTCTACAAATCTACAGTATACTGTAGTGGTTTTAGAAGCCTACCTTCTTTTTCCTTTTGAAAGCCATGCTGCAGCTGCTATAGACTGACTTCAGAACTGACCTGGTTATTGTGCCTCACATGTCGGCTAAAAACCACCACCCACTGCAGTAAACAGTTCCTCTAGTGCCCTCCCCCAAGACCAGGGAAGTGAATGTTTCAGTGATTGTAAATAAACTCATTTGGGTATTTTGTTCCTGTTCACCTTTAGTTAACTGTTCCCCATTTTTCTTTACTTTGACCTGTAAAATACACAAAGAAGATATCAAAACACAGTTGATGGAATAACAAATCTTAAAAACCATGTTAAAATAAAATGTTTATTAAAATAGACCAAACATCAAGGCAAATACAGGCAACATTTAGAAGAGACTGCTAAATTTATTTTTAAAATTTTAGTGCTGAAATAAAACCAGCAGCACTTTAAATTTGTTTTGCACATTCTGATGCGGCTTGCTACCCACCTTTGCTCAAGCTTGCAAGAGCAACAAGTAAAACACTTGGAAATACAAACTGAAAAAAAAAATACTTTTAAATCATTGGAATCAAAACCTCTTGAAATGACGGGAGTAAATTGTATCAAACAGCAGTTAGCGTGCAGAGGTTTCACTGCCAGGATGGATCATTACAGTTGCAAACACATTAAAAAATAAATCATGATATACACAATATAATAGCCCTCTCAGGTGCAGGTTTTGCTGGATTTTAATGAATAAAAACCAATCATCCTGTCAGTCAACTCAAACTAACAGACTCCACACACACACACACAATGATTTCAATAATGATATCAGACAAACTCAGGCTCACTGTCCCTGTTTCTGGTCAGGGGTAATTTCTTTCCACACAGACGCGCCAGTGGATGCCCCGACAAGCTTAATACTGGGGAGCATGGGTAGTTGTTGTTGGACTGGTTCACATTGAGCTCAGCCAGAGAGGTGCTCAGGTCCTGCTCTGCCCCTGCTTCGTCATCTGGGGGCCCGCTGTCTGGCAGTGCGGGGGGCTCTGCTCCGTCGGGGTTGTCGTCGTGGTCCTGATCCGCATCTTGTTCCGGGTCGGTTTGGGTTGCATACTGACTGGACAGGTCCAGGCTGTCCCTGTAGCTCAGCTGGTCATCGTCCATGCTCACCTCACTCTCCTGCTTCTCCAGGCTGCGGGAGTGTGCAGTCCTCTGACCGCTCTCGTCCAGCTCTGAGTCGGAGTCGGGGAGCTGCTCGCTAGACCCCAGCGACCCCAAAGAACTTCCTAAATGGGGATAAAGAGGCCAATGGTTGCACAGGGGTGAAAAAAACTGACTGTAGTTAAAAATGAAGGCTAAATTTTCTAGATAAATTATATTTTTAGGAGGGCTATCAATCGATTAAAATATTTAAATCGCCATTACTGGCATGACTGTCCGTAGTTAATCGCTAATCGCTATTAATTACACATTTTTTATCTGTTCGAAATGTACCTTAAAAAGGGAGATTTGTCAAGTATTTAATACTCTTATCAACATGGGAATGGGCAAATATGCTTGTTTTATGCAAATATATGTATATATTTATTATTGAAAATCAATTAACAACACAAAAAAACGACAAATATTGTCCAGAAACCCTCACAGGTACTGCATTTAGCATAAAAAACATGCTCAAATCATAACATGGCAAACTGCAGCCCAACAGGCAACAACAGCTGTCAGTGTGTCAGTGTGCTGACTTGACTATGAGTTGCCCCAAACTGCATGTGATTATCATAAAGTGGGCATGTCTGTAAAGGGGAGACTCGTGGGTACCCATAGAACCCATTTTCATTCACATATCTTGAGGTCAGAGGTCAAGGAAAATAATCATGGCAGTTTTTCTTTGCCAAAATTTAGCCTAAGTTTGGAGCGTTATTTAGCCTCCTTCGTGACGAGTAGAAATAGTATGACATGGTTGGTACCAATGGATTATTTAGGCTTTCTAGTTTCATATGATGCCTGTATCTTCATTCTAGTTTTAAAATTGAGCCTGCTACAACCTAAAAATCGTTAAAGAAATTAGTGGCGTTAAAACAGTCTGCGTTAATGCGTTATCGTGTTAACTTTGACAGCCCTCATTTTTAGAAGTGATACATGTGTATTCCAGCTACTCTTAAATACCATAAACTCAATGATTTAATTTACACTTTGTTCATTTACAACAGTATAATACAACCTAGGCTTTTGTAACAACTTACCACATCCCTCCTCCATCTTGTCAGATTCTGGTTTATTTGGCTCCTCTCTGCCTCCGTCCTCCTCACCATCAGCAGAGCTCTCTATCTTATCATCTGCAGTATTACCCTGAACCAGGAAATTAATTTGAGATTGTTATCAAGAAAAACAAAAGGGAAAGTCTTTTTCATGATGAACTGCATATCAAAACATGCAAATCAGGATGGAAAAGCTGTATTCAAATGAATGATGAATGTAGGTCTGCCTCTTGCCTTTCCACAGGAAGAGGTACACCAGGTTTTGTTCATGCTCATAAATTATTGGCAGCTTCTCTGTAAGACCATCTTTCATTCGTTAGAGTAAAACAGGTTGCCATTTCTCTGGGGTGAATGGATATTTGCCAAATGATTCCTAAGGGTCCAAGTTGTCTTTGGTAAAAATCTTTGTATTCAAAGATCTGTAATCTAGCAAGCTCTCACACCCTAGTAAGACTTTTAATTAGTGGTTATACATATTTATTTGTAACTACATTAAGAGTCAATAGCCATGTTAGCTGCTGAGGGAGACTGTACTTGGACACAGTGGTGTAAAGGACATGGCTACTGTCTCTTCTGGTGTGTGCCCTCACATAGCGACCAAGTTTAGATCAACTGAATGAAAAGCTGCAATGCAAATGAGAAATTACCAAATATTTGGCTATGATATCATAAATCTACAAGAGCATAAAACAGGTAGTCGCATTCATCACCTTTAAATTTCCTATAGGGCCCACAACACCATCAAAAGGCTCAGCGGTGTATTTCAATGGGCAAATGGGCTTGCTTTCTGCAAATGTATTTATATATTTATTATTGGAAATCAATTAACAACACAAAACAATGACAAATATTATATATTATAAATATATTATATACCCTCACAGGTACTACATTTGGCATAACAAATAAGCTCTCAACAGCTGTCAGTGTGCTGACCTGACTATAACTTGCCCCAAACTGCATGTGTTAATGCGTTTTAAAAAAATGAGCAGCGTTAAAACGATTTTGCGTTAACGCATTATCACGTTAACTTTGACAGCCCTAAATTCAATGTTTGTGACCCCCCCAAAAAAAACAAATTGGCATTTAAAAGGGTTAAAATTCTGAAAATTAATGAATATTTGGTAGTTTTAATCAGGACTGATGTTGGTTAAAAGATTTAACACATTGAAAGTGTAAAGTAATAATATATCATTTTATGGCAGTTTTTTTTAAGACATACTGTCTGTTGCAAATACATAAGGAGATGACTTTCCACTCACACTACACAGGGAGTCCTACCTGCTGAGTGGAGGTGGAAGCAGAGCGACTGGTTTTGTGGGACTGAGAGGTTTTGGACTGGAAGATGGTTGAATAGAAGACTATGAGGGTCTCCACGATGCGGGCCTGGTGGGGGTAATCAACCAGAGAGGATAGGGATATCGTGGCCCCGGTCGGACGGGGACGCATCAGGGAGGGACCAAACACAATACCCAAGTTACTGGGACTCATCTTGTTGTCTTCCTCTAGCTCTGCAATCCTGGAGGGAGGAAGACAGTGGAAGGATCAAGAATAAATAAGAGAGCCTGGTCTTGTATCTTCTTACTGTTTTTTTTTTTTTTTTTTTATTACTGACCTCCGGAGGTGGCGAATAATGTAGCGCAGCGTATGATTGTTAGTCTTGGGCAGCTCCTTCAGAAGCTCCTTCAGTTTGTCCACCAGGACCAGGACCTCTGGGTCGCTATCAGGGCCCAGATCCAACAGCTCCCGCCCCTTGCCAACGCCTGGGATGCTACTGTTCGACTCGGCCTCCTCTCCCTCTGGAGTGTCTGCGTCACCCTGCAGACTCTCCTTCGCCAAACCCATCAGACGGTTGTACAGGCGGAACAGCATGATGGGCTCTGGCAGCTGACGGATACAGGAAGAAGGAAGAGTGTTAGAGGGGCTGAATTAAGCATGAACACACAACCTTTTAAGTATGGAGGAGCAAGAGAGGTCTGTAAATGACTACAAAGCTATTTTTATTTTGAGCAATTATATTTAACCCGATAATTAAAAGAAGGATTATTAAAATATCAGCAAGGAGTTCAGGTAACTGCCAGTGAGAATGCTTTGTTCAGGTAAAATAAAATGCAATTTTTACTAAACAAATCTCACTTTTTGACTTATTTTCAAACCCATTTGTGAGTTCAGCTACCAAACTGATTTACTAAAAAGCCTTCTGGGTGCACCCTCTTGACTTCTGCACTGATTTGTTTAAGCTGAACAGCCAATCAGAGTAATTTCTCTCACCGACGGGCTCCGCCGCTGATTCAACATGCTGAATCGGCCGAAAAACCTCCAACAAGGGCAGACTAGAGCCAACGGTGCGGGACACGTAAAAACTAGGGCGACAAACGCTCACCGACGGCCTGAAACTGGCCGACGGCTGACCATCGTCTTGGCGTGTCAGGGCCTTAACAGACATGCCCCTGTATGTAAAAGTCCCAAATTCCAGCTTTAAGGGGCTCCATTAGTTTGCTCTTAATTAATTGGATTTTTCCTTTACTTGATAATGGACCTACTTTGTGTATTAATCTCTATTTTAATTCTCCAATAAAATATAAATGAATGAACTAGATTTATTATTATTATTAATAATAATATTATTAATAATAATAATAATATCAATAACAACAATAATAATAATAATAATAATAGCTAGACTTGACTGATTTTAATTATTATATTAGAAAGAAAGAAAAGAAAACCAACCTTAAATTTGATATTCCATTAAACATATTGATGTTGATGCAATGGTCTTTTTACAGTGCTTTATTATATCAAACTTTTAATAAGTAGAAGATAAACTACTTTAATCAGGTACATTTGTTTATTAGGTCCCCATTAGCTGCCACCACGATAGATGCCATTGTTCCCAAGGCCCACACTTAAGCATACTGTGTTTTACTCTTGTATGTGCTGGCTTGTATGCGTGTACCTGTCTGAGGTAAAGCTTGAGGACGTTGCTAATGTCATGTGGTGAACACTGGGACAGCTCTACCAGCTCCTTGCCGTTCTCAAAAGCCTGACACAGCTTCTCCACACGAGTCTTGACCCCGTTCACCCTGTAGATGCCCTGCAAGGAGGAAGAAGACGGTTCAAAATACCTCTGTGGTAAAGATTTAACTCGCTTTAACACAAAGTATAAATTCTCACCTTCATCTTGAGCGCCCGTCTCTCTATCTCAGAGATACACTTGGTGATGATGAAAGGGATGCCGTCACTGGCACAGCTGGCTACCTGAGCGAAGTCCCTGCCGAACAGCTGCAGACGGCCCTGCAGCTTCTTATGGCCACATTGTATGGCCAGAGTCTCCAGACAGCGCTTGTGACACGCCAGGAAACACTGAGGACAGAGAAGAAGGTGTTGGCCTCATGAACCCCGTCTGATCATCAGTGAGATGCATCAAGAGTCTCCCTCTGCAGGTTGGATGTTAAGAGACGAAAATGAGGGAACTCACCTCCTCGCACTCGGCCCCCTGGAAATAAACGTAGCTGTCACACTCGCGGCACTTCGAAGGAGTCCGTAGCTTCCTCAGTCGGTGGGTCTGGGCTGCTTTAGACAGGCCAACGTTACGGAAAGGTCTGGTGGACACCACCACATCAGGATCCATGCCGTTCATGTCTGAAGACAAAGACCCTCATGTCATACACACTCCAGAAAACTTATACAAGATTCACAGCCAGCAATTTAAATAATAATATTGGGACCCCCTTGAAAACAAGATGATACATCCCAAGTGTTTTTTTTTCTCAGTCTGGCCATGTTATAAAGTGGCGAAGTCCCGCCCTTTTCGATGGACCACCATGGGATCTTATTTTGAAAAAAATATGCACGGTAGTCAACGGCGAGAGACAAATATTTTTTTATCACTTTTGTCAATTCAAAAGATAATTTTGCAAGTCAAAAAAGTCGCAGTTTGTGGTAAAACCTTTGAAGTATAAGACTGTGAAGATACGGAATTAGAAAGACACCCAAAAGCTGTGTATGTGACGTCTCTCTCGCTGAGGCTATGATGCCTGTGTATTTCCTACTGGGATGGACTCACACCAGCAACAGGTTTTACTCATTCTGTCGTTTCCCAGCTCATAAAAAGACCAGGAGTCGCTGGATAAAACATATCAGGTAAGATAACGTTTCATTTGTGCGTGGAACATAGCTAAGTTACCTAGCTAGCTAGTGTTGGTGATGTATTTTGTGTGAGACGAGAGATGTAGTTCACTGAGCGGGTTTACACAAAACTTAGTGATACTACGACAAACTGAGACTATTTAAATCTACAAACATCATATGTGTGATACATGGCACAATACAAACGGGATAAAAAAATGATTTGTCTCTCGTCGTTGACAACCGTACATATTGTTTTCCGAAATAAGGTTCCATGGGTCCACAGGAAGGGGAGGGACTTCGCCTCTTTATTGAATAGTCACATCCGTAGTGATTACAATCTTTAAATCTTACTTGGAGCTTCAAATGAGGTCACATTCCCGTCTTTGTCATCTGCGTCCTCATTGGACGACATTGTTCCAGTGGATGACGTCCGAGCAATTTTACTGATGTCACCTAGAATATATATACAGTTTAAGTATCATCTCACACATATAAATAATGACACACATACTGTGTGCCTTTAAGTGGAAAAAAACAAAGAAATCTCCCTTATGGTTATTTATAAATGAGATGTTCTGGTGTACATTACTGTGAATCTGTTTCAACAACACTTCACTCACTTGAGCTGGCAGTAGGAGACTCTAGGCCTCCCTCTCCTCCAACACTGTCGTCGCTCACTGTTGAACCCCACGACTTGTGGCCCAGCCCTGGGGATAACGAAGGGACAAGAACATGTGAATAGTCGGTATCAGAATAATGGGTTTACATGGCTAAAGAGAGACATTTTGTATACTGTCAAGTCACTGGTTGTGTCTGAAATTCCATACTAACATGCTATTTAGTACGGTAAAACAGTATGTGAGATTTGTTAGTATGTCCGAAAGCTTAGTATGAAACCAATGGTACGCCAGTTGCATACTATTTCCAGTGAAATATTATAGTATGCAACGCTGGACACTACGGTGGCATAAGTATCCCACAATGCAATGCAATAGTGACATCTAATGTTCATAACAGACATTGATGGACAGCTCTATAACAATCAGTCAATAAGTTTTCACTTAAGTGTAATTGTAAGATTTCTGTAATTTAATTTTTTTTTTAAAAAAATTAGTTCAGACCAAGTCATCGTTTGGGCCACATGAGTTTGGTTACCATGGTTACACAACCAGCAAGAAGGCTCTCAGGAAGTGACGACGTAAATTACGTCGTGTAATGATGTCCATTTACACAAAAGTATGCTGAACGATAGTACACACACAGTGCATAGTATGCCATTTCAGACACAACAATGTTCTCTTGTTACTGTTGTTTACTCTTGAAATATGGAAGGAAATGAGCAAATGAACCACCAACCAAATGAACCACCAAAAACAGGCTGATGTCTCATTAATAATAATCTTTATAAAAACTACAGCTTAATAATATCTGCAGTAGCAGGCATCACTTACTCTTGCGGTGAGCCTCTGTGTCTCTGTTGTCTCCAGCTGCTGTATCCACACTGCTGGTAGGACTGTCTGTGTGGCTCGACTGCTCTGTGTTGAAACTGTCGTTCCTTGGTCTGTGGCCATGGCTACAATGTGGAATTAGAAGACAATTTATTATTATTTTAAAATCTCTTAAAGACTTTGTGCTAAGCTAACCAGCTGTACGCTGTAGCTTCATATTTACTGTACAGGTGTGAAAGTGGTATCGGGCTTTTCTTCTAACTCTCAGCACAAGAGCGAATGAGAATATATATCAAAATATTAAACATTTTCTGTAACAGACAGGAGTACAGACACCGGAGCAAAGCAATGTATTGCTGTGGACGGGAGCAGCAGCAAAACATATTTTAGCTACCTAGAAGAAAGCTAAACCTAAAACAAAAATAAAAAAAAAAAAAATCAATATCAGTTTAAATAAGTAAGCTATACTTGGAATATTTTCACCGCTTTACCTTGCTGACTGAGAACTGAAGCAGTCATCTTTGCTCTCTTCAAAGCCACCAGACACAATTGACAAAAACAGTCATTTTACCTCGCAGAACACAGGAGTTGCTGGTCTACTGCTGCCTCGACCGGTTAGTTTGTTTGTGTTATTGTGTGACTTTGGTGTTTTAAAGGGTTAGTTCAGATTCACCAAAGTAACACAATAACACAAACTAACAAATTAATCAAGACAGCGGTAAACCAGCAACTCCTGTGTTTTGCGAGGTAAAATGACCGTTTTCGTCAATGGAGTCTGGTGGATTTGAAGAGAGATGGCTATAACGGCTTGAGTTCCTCGTCGGAGACGGACGGCAACGTAAAGTGGTGAAAATATTCTAAACATTTAAACTAATAATGTTTTTTTTTAGGTGGCTAAAATATGTTTTGCTGCTGCCCTCGTCCACAGCAGTACATTGCTTTGCTTCCGTGCTGGTACTCCTGTCTGTTTCTCCAACCCGGAGGCGTGCTGACTGCCATCTACTGTAGGTAATACACTGACTATGGATAAGTACCTCATACAACACCACTTCAAAACATCCAAACTATCCCTTAAGGGGTCCAGATGAAAAGCATGATAATAGTGGCTCTGACTGAAGCTCTTACTGTGACGATGAGCTGGAGGGACAGTAGTTCTCAAATGTGTAGTCAACAGCCGGTTGCTCTGGCAGCTGCAGTTCTCGTACGTGGGCAGCGTACTGCTGGCCTGGGTCATACAGCTTACTGCTCTCACACAGAGTCTGGTAGTGGACCGGCAAGGCTACCGTCTGCATGTGCATGAGCTGGTAGTACGAGATAGTGGCCTGGTAGAGGAAAGAATTACATCAAAAGGATCAGCAAAGAGTCTCTTTTTGTGACTTTCTATCATTGCTCAAAACCTAACTAGAGTATAGAATATAGGGCAATACAGGCAAGTTTGACACCATTTTGTAACAATGAGGTTTGTTCTGACCGAGCGGAGGGTCTGGTCGCTCTGTTTGATGACGTCGTGCAGTTGTCTCAGCACTGTGACCTTTGTGTGCTCCAGCTCCTGCTGCTGGGTGGTGGCGTCTGCTATACATACCCGGTAGGTGGCCTCCGCCTCGTCTGACTGCGCACACACACACACACACAAACTTTTTAGATCTTCAATTTACTTCCCGTTTTCAGTTTTAATCTGCCAGATTAGTACACAAATAAATGAAGAGTAAACATGGCAGCCAGATAAACATTTCAACACAACCACATGTCACCAAAAAAGAACATCTAGCTCTTAACATGCAAATTATTTTCATATTTAATTCCACAGTTGATAAATCTCTGAAACCACAGATACAGCAATAAAATAAAATTATGATAAGAACCTTGTTGCGAGCCTCTTCCTCTAATCGTTTCTTCTTCTCCACAGACTTTGCTGTCGATCCTCCTCCTTCTTCCTCAGCTCGACAGGCTGCCGTTTTGGCCTTCTCGTATTCTTCGCAGCGGGTCATGTAGGTTTGCTTGGCTTTCCGCAGGTTCACCTCACACTCCATCTGAACAAAGATAAATAATTGTTGGTCCTTATAAATTATTATTGTTACTTAGTAATGAATAAAACAGTCTACTGCTAACGTGGGCTCGCGTGTACAAAATAGGAGGTCGTACCAGTTTTCTCTTAGCCCGAATCCAGTGCTCCTTGATCTCCTTCCGTCTCTTTTCATGCTCATGTTTACGCTGCATCAGAGGCTGCACAGACACAGATCAACACCATGTGTACAGAGGCAAAACTCTCCAGTATAAACAGCAGCATGCATGAGTGACTGTCGCAGGGTGATTCAAGAAAACGCAAATGTTGTTAAAGTGTTCACGTTGCAACAAACTTCAGTAAAGTTTACCTGGATGAAGGTCTGGGTGTGCAGGGTGATGCCGGCCTGCTGCAGCCCCACACTCTGCTCCTGGTCCTGCTCCAGAGCCAGAGAGTAGATGGAGAAGAGGGGCATTTGGGGCTGGAGGGAGCCAACACAAAGACGGAAAGAGGAGGTTTAATATCCAACACAATCAGAGGGACAAAATGCCGTATTGCTTTAAAGGGTAACTTTGGTATTTTTCAACCTGGACCCTATTTTGTCTAATGGGGACAACCATTTCTGAAATTGGTCCAGTATTGAGGGAGAGAGCTGCAGACGGCAGCCGCTAAACAGGCTGTAATGTAATCACTCAGGTCAGCTCCTCACCGTCAATGTACGTCTACTAAAAGTGCTTGTTTTTGCCACTGACAGGCTCATATTGTTATTATAACTGTCTGACAACATTATGGAAAGGTACCTACAGAGAAATAAAACATTTTCTTACCTTTCTGTTTGTTATTGTGTCATGTGACTTGTTGCCAGAAGACAACAATGGAAACGTGAGCGAGATTTGGAGAGAGGAGCGCCGGTGTTGTCAGTATTTGTCGTGTTGGAGTACAGAAAGCGTAGCTTAGTGTTGTCTAAAAGATTTTCAATGTCATGGCTGAATATTTAGCTGATTTCAACAATGCGGAGGCGACGTTAGGTTTCAGAACAAGACTTCTCCGAGAGAGACACACAATAACAAACAGACTGGATCAAGCGAACGGTAAAGAAGGTTTTATTTCTCTGTAGGGTCCTTTCCATAATGTTGTCTCTTCTAATAACATTCTGAGCCTGTCAGTGGCAAAAACAAGTACCGTTAGTAGACGTACATTGGCGGTGAGGAGTTGCCCACGAGAGATTACATTGCAGCCCATTTAGCGGCTGCTTTCTGCAGCGTTCTCCCTCAATACTGGACTAATTTAAAAAATGTTTCCTTAAAACACAAAAACCTAGGAAAATAGGGTCCAGGTTGAAAAATCATTTAACATTCAACATCACAGATAACCAGTGAGAGATATTCAAAAGGTGAAATAAATGAGGTTTACATGTGTTATGCTGTGTTTGCAGGACTGGTACAATCTCTGGAGGCCTTTGGAGAACTCAGTCTCTGGTAAAATAGAAGAAAAGAGGAAACAGTTGTTCATGTACTAATCTATATCTATTCACCATTGATCATTAAGCTTATAAATTGTCAACAAAATAACAAATACCAATCACAATATGCTAAAGCCCCAACCTGTGTTATGCTTATTTTTTGTCCCTTAAATGATATAAAACTAGATTAAGCAATCAAATCTTCATATTTTAGAAGCTCTAATCAAGTCTGTTCTTAATGCATTAATAACATCATCAATTAAGTTAACTGACAATTAGATTAATCCGATAATAAACTAAACCTCGGGTACTTCCACTCACCCAGTGAAGTTCTCTTTTCCACATAGCTCATCAGGTCCTTCATGTACTTGGAAATGGTTTTGGCATAGAGCAGAGCGGAGTCCACCCCTCCCTCGCTGACCTGGAGGATCACATTCACTTCCTCAGCTCTGCCTACGCATCAACACACAAACACAGGTCACTGCACCAGAACAAGCACAGTTGGTTGCTGTGACAACATTAACTGTTTTTGCCGATTATGATTTGTGGGAGGCAAAAAAGGTTTTGCAGCCGAGGTGTGAAGATTCAGCGCTAAAGATGATCTCCAACATCCTGTGTTTGTTTGTCACCATATTTAACTCACTGTGGACAATATTGTAATTTTCAATACTGTTTGTAACTTTGGTTTTCTGTGGTAAAGACTGAGTTTCTGCAGCTGGCTCTCTTATTGTGAAACACGTTGATGTACTACAGTATTTACGTCAGCAGGGGGTGACCTACCAGACAGCCAGTGTGTGTACTTTCTAATGTAAACGGATGATAGAGTACACAAACATATGAAAATATCATTTAAAAAGTAGCATTTTCACAAATAGAGAGTGAATGGAAGGACAGAGGTGTAGAAGTAGAGAGTGGAGGAACAACTGATCGGCCTACCCATGTCCTGCAGGTCGCTCCTGAACTGTCCCCCATCCGCTCCCTGACCTGTCGCAGCGTACAAGTTCTCCATCGACTACACGAAATACAAAGATGAGTCATTACTGACAAATACACATCAAGGCTCGTCATCAACATCATGAGGGATTTTTTTTTTCTTCATCCAGTGGAAAGTTGGGAGTGGAAAGCACCTCATATTTTGATCTAAGTGTACAGAACTGGTGCCCAATTTGTCTTTCTGGCGAAACGGTGCCATTTGCAGGGTTATGTTAACTTTTCAAAATTAAACTTCATTCATTCTTTTTCAGCTCTGTATCTAGTAGGGCTGTCCTCAACAACAGAAATTCTTAGTCAAGTAACACTCATACAATTTTGGAGACTAATCGATTAGTTGCTTTCACTGACAGATCTGTGAAACTGAGTTTCACCACAAAGATTCACACAAAAGCACCACTTTAAATCTTGTGTTTAACAGAGATATGCTCATAAGTCTCTTAGAAATGAGTCATCCAGCATGAAAAAAGTCAAACAATCGACACAGAGGGGGCAGCCCTAGTATCTAATAACACACGTTTAACTATTCAAAATGTGTAATGGTGGTTTTGTTTTTTACTAGGATTCTAAATGGAAGATGGTTGCATATGAGTAACAGGACTGAAAATACCAGGACAAAGTTTTTAGCAAATACATGTAATTAGGGCTGCAACCTCTTAGTCGTTTAGTCGACTAATCGGTCGTTTTGGTCTTAGTCGACTAAGATTTCTTTAGTTGATTAGTCATTTTTATGCTTTTTTTCATGCTGAATGACTTTTTTTCCAAGAAACTTCTGAGCACATCTCTGGTAAACACAAGATATAAAGTGTCGCTTTTGTGTGATTCTTTGTGGAGAAACTCAGTTTTACTTTATCTGCCCATTAAATCACCTAATCGATTAGTCAACAAAATCGCTTGAGTGTTAGTTGACTAAGAGTTTCTTTCTTTCGAGGACAGCCCTACATGTAACGTAGCCACATTGGCATCACAGCTAGGCTAATAGCCTGAGAACACTTAGCACCTTCAAGTGTTTTACCAAAACTATCTTAAAAAAAACACACAAGACATTCTAAGTCTAAGAAATAATTATAGGTAAAAAGGACTGCACATTGAGATCGACATTCTCAGTCATACTTACAATATGATCAAAAATACAGAACATAGAGCGAGAGAACTTAGGCTGCGTTCCAAATCACTTTTTATTTTTATTTTTAGCACGTACTGTTGCATGCAGTACTGTATGCATAGAATTGGGACATACAGTACTATATAACATTGCACCTTCAACTTTAGCAAGACATGAAAACCAGGTCTTGCTAAATGGTTAAAATTGATGACAGACATCGCCTCTTTTAAAGTTCTAATCACAATGACTAATATTTACCAAGGAATGTTTAATGAAGTTTCTGATGTATATAAAGGAAGGAACCTAACATGAAATAAATATTCAATATGTTTTGTTAATGGTGTAATTTATATATATTTTTTATACATTTTATTTTTCACTGGTCCACAGGTCTTTTACTGTACTTGTAGCTTTAAGTTTGTGTGCCCACATTTTATTTGTTTTGTTACTTATTTTTCATTGATCTACTGTAGCAACTGGTTGTGTGGCATTATGTTTGTATGTATTGAAAAAGTTAATAAAAACTTGAATTACAAAAAAGAAAAGATTTCTGAAGGATTCTAATCATTATATTTCATGGTAAAAAGTAGTGTTAGAGTGGGCAGGGGCTAAAATCAAATTTTTTCAGTGTTCTAGGTAGTTTTTATTAAGGTTTTACATGATGTATCTTCAAATTGCAATTCGGACAAAGTGAAAGTACATTTTGCTTGATAATATAATGTATTATACAAATATTGTCCTGGGGAAGGAAAAGGCACCAATTCTACGGAAACGCACAATTGGCAGGAAGATACTGGTAGCTGTGTGATAAACTCACCCTGCTCCTCTCAGTGGGCAGCAGAGAGAGCAACGTGCTGCTGTCCACCTCTCCCATCAGCAGTTCAGACACACTGAGGAGGAACACAACAAAGACACCTTTACATTACCTTTACACACAGAAATAAGAATACACTGTAAATATAACATGGATGTGATGAGAGGTCACAGTGGGACGAACGAGTCAGTAATAATGATCTGTTTGTGTGTGAAAAATGACAGAAAATGGCAGATTTTAAAAAGACGAAGACAAATGTGCTGGAGACAGGAAGTGATAAAAAGAAGTTTAATTTGAGTTACTGTTCTCTGGGTACCTGGGATGATCTTACTCTCTGACATTTATGCTGAATGTCAAATAACTAATTTTATTTCAGATGTACACTATATCTGAATTAAAGTAAAAGCAATATAGAAGAAATGTATGATGAAAATGTGAAAAAAAATACTATAGCAATATGTACAATATATCTGAATTTAAATGAAAACTATATAGAAGAAATTTACAATGAAAATATGAAAATTATCTGAATTAAATAAAATCTGTATAGAAGAATTTACTATGAAAACAATTCTATAAAATATGTAAAATATCTGAATTCAAACAAAAGCAGTATAGAAGAAATTTACAATGAGTATACTATAAAAAAATGTAAAATATCTGAATTAAAATGAAAGCTGTATAGAAGAAATTTACAAAGAAAATATGAAAATAATACTATAAAAATATGTACTGCAATACATGCAGTTTTTAGAAGTGGTAGCAGAAATGTGCAAAATTCTCCAAGGAGTGTGCAAAGGTTCACAGTATGAAGTATAAAAAGAATATGCAATGTACAGAGATATAATCTCAGAGATGTGTGTTAATGTAATGCATATAGACATATTTTTCAACATATCCCTCATCCACTCAAGAAAAATCCTCCCACATTTTAATTCAATTGGTTAAATTGTTTGCTGAAACACGAGCTAAACAAAAAGCGGCATCTCCATTTTGGTGTTTTTCTGTTTGTGACATGAAAATGAGTCAAACAGAGGAAGAGAGGAGGAGAGAATGAGGAAACAGACACGTCAGACAGATTTCAACTGTCTCTGCCAGCTCACTTCCTCTTGACGCTCTGTGACAAATGTCTAAACCCCCGAAATGGCACAGACTAGCATGTGATAAACTGTTGGTGCAATGTACTCCAATTACACGTAATACTGGCACGTTTTTCTAATTATAATGTTTACTTTCATTCATTATGATATTATCTTTTAAAAGACTGAAAACGTTCAGGTAAAAAACATTAATCTCAGAAAAACAGATTTGATGATTTCATAGTTGCCACATATAATAATGTGTCTCAAGTACTCTCAAATCAAGAGAACGTTCTTGTGATTTATTATCTCCTCAGTCTATAAACAATCTGTTCACTTAGCAGCCAGGTAGTCAACAGCAATTTCAAGTTTTGGTTTTGTGTCATACGACAGAAGAAAAAGAACCACTTCCTGTTTTCAGCTGTGCCTCATGCAAATGTGTCACCATCGCTGCACTTTTCTCTCCAAATTCCCAACAACAGACTTACTTTGTATGCATTAACACATACACACTACCTGACTCTTCTGTCTGTTAAAGAGGTAACACCTGGTTAGATAACACTGATATCTATCAGTCTTTGGAGCAAGGATGATAACTATATCATACCAGCAGTAGTCACCATCGGGTTACTTTAGGATTAAAAGGTTGTAATTTGATAAATCAGACATATTGTGTGAAGGTGTATCAGATACTCACTTGCTGCTAAAAGCAACTGCAATGGTTTCAATCGCCTTCTCAAAGTCCTTTTTATCGGCCTCGTTACAAGCCTCATAGTGGAAACCTGAAAAATCACAACCATGCATGTGTTCAGGTTTCAGTCGTGGTTTGAAATACACTGCTGACCAAATTAACTCCAACACCTGCACATTAGTTACATCACACTACATATACAGCATCACCAAAGGATGTTAGAACTGAGGAAGTCATTGCCAACAAACTAGTTTAAAACAATTAAAAAAATAACATGTATTTTGTTCTAGCATTACAATCTTTCCATCTAAGCCAAATTTGTCATCAGATAAAGACAAAATGTTTAGTTTACTGTTGTTAGTAGTTTTGGAAAGCATATCCTGACTGACCTTTGACCTTGGATATGAGCTTGCCGGCAGCAGTGAGGATCTCCACGGTGTTGAGCAGAGGGTAGGTGTTGATGACCTGACGCAGCACCCGTAGGACCTCCCCCAAACACTCGTGAGCCATGGGCCGCTGATTCTCCTTCTTACCTGGACAAGACGGAGGAAGGAGGAAGGAAGGTGTGTTTAGACAAGGAGAGGTTGAGAGTGAGAGGAGCAACAAGAGGAATGCAGTAATACCTCAACAGGCTTTAAAAAAAAATTAAAAATACCCACGGTTTTATCCCATAAAGTACGAGGCATTTCCACTAAGACAACCCATCACATCAAAGTTCAATTACTGCAAATAATGGAGTTGCAGACAGGGATCAATTCATGATTCTCCAATGTCAGAGTGTCCTTGGGTTCTTCTAATTTTTCTATTTTGTGCCTCCTCGTCTCCTCAATCCTCCAGCTTGTGACCAGGAAATCGATCTCAGCGCTCCATCTTGAAGGACGCAAGGAGGCATGCCGGAGGAGCTATAAGAAAGGATACACCGGTGTATCCTATGCGGAAGTCTTTTCGGCCACCTGTGATGTATAAAAGTGCAGCTGTACCCGACCATCTACTTAATTGACTTTGCTTTCAAATGGCAGCTACGAGGCACGGGTGTCTCATTTTGTTAAACGTCTGTTGCCTCGACTCCTCTCTCCTCGCGTCCCTTCTTCCCCTCCTCTGCTCGCATCTCCCGTTGGCAGGACTAAAACGCGAGGAGAGGAATCAAGGATGTACAAACTGGGAAATGGGAAAGGCACCGTGAATGCATCAGTAAGGGAGAGTTCAGGCCATGCTAGCAAATGCATTACAACTTGTTGGTGATGTTGGACCAAAAATAAAGTTAATGTTTACTGCAGAGACGTTTTCATGTATTTTAAAAAGGAACAGACATTTTGACATGCCTTTTCTTGTTCTTGCCAGGCAACCTGCTGAAACAGTTCATGTTTAAACAAACAAAATCTAATGTGTTACTTAATGAGCCTTAGAGATGGCACATTTTGACAGAGCCAAGCTAGCTGTTTCCCCCTGTTTCCAGTCTTTATGCTAAGCTAAGAGGCCCCCTATATGGATATAAACGGCTCATTCTCGGTTAACGAAAACACAACGGTTATTATTTTCAGGTGATTATACACTATTAAAACATACTTATTAATATTATATTCCATTTCTGCTAATATATCCCCCTAATTGTTACACACTGGTCCTTTAATAGTGAGCTTTAGAGGTGGCACATTTTGTTACCTTTAGACAGAGCCTTTCACAGAGTTCCCCGTTTCCAGTCTTTATGCTAAGCTAAGAAGCTAATGGCTGCAGCTTCATATTTACAGATAGTGGTATCGATCCTCTCATCTAACTCGCAGCAAGAAAGCAAATAAGCCAATTTCCCAAAATGTCAAACTATTTCTTTAACTGAAAATCAGCGTTTCAACTGTTTCTGCATAGCGGATGGAGACGGCAGCGAGACAGACGGTCTGAGCACAGACAGTTAGGTCCGAGATAATGGGCGGACAGGTCCAGAGTGTCAGACAGGTCGGGTCAAGGGGCACACGGTGTCAGCTTCTCTGCTTTGATGTCACTGGTGACACTTTTGCAGCCTGCATCCTCATTTCCTCCTAACACACACGTACGCGCACACACAGACTGGTTTCGTTAACTTGTTTCTGTCCAATGTTGCAACCTCACACTAAACCCTTTTTCTAAAAATCGAGGCAGCTTGCTCAGGGAGGAGGCCAGAGGGCAGCCGGTTCTCCATCCTCCCACAGTCTGTCTGAAAATGTATGTCAGAGTGTCTGAGCAGCAGCAGCAGACGACAATAAGAACAGAGTGACCTGAACACCGTGCCAGAGAGGATGTGGTCAATTATTGTTTAGCAAGATTAGAAACTAATTCTGGTGGGGGTGCTACATCTGCTTTCTGTGGCTCATGAAAACAAAATCCCTTTTCCCTACACTTAGGTGTTAAGGAAATAAAGTGGAACCTAACAGCAACAAAAGTAGTGCATTGGATCCCAGTGGGGAGGAGAGATGAGGCTAAAACTCTGATTGTGCTGCTGATTAAGAAGAGGCGTCGCGGTGATGCAGCCAGCCTATCAGAGGAGGAAGTATGGACGAGGCCCTTCTGTCAGAGGCTCTCCATCATGGTTTCCTGTTTAGAAAGCGCACTCTGGGTGGAGAACAAGACAGAATAAGAGCCAGATAACAGCAGACAGAAACAACAAAGCTCTTTCTGTTTAATCTGAACCACAGGACTCTCTGGTGAAATCGTCAACACTCAACGTAAAAAACACCCGTTTAGCTCAAACTTCCAGTTAGTTCAGCAGGTGGAGTCAACTCTGAAGTCGTGGCATTTTACTCCCGTGAGGAAAAGGTATCGGTGTTTAGCCATTTTAAGCCTGGCTGCATCGCACAGGAGGGGAAGAGTGTGTGTATGAGGCTGCAGTAAACAAGAAACTGGCTTCCTGCTGGAGACAAGAGTGCGGTCGACTCTGAGGGCGCAGCGGAAACGCAGCCCTTCACTTGGAGAGAGGACGCTCACAGCAACTTGCTAGCAAGTGCTTGTGCAAGGTGGCTCCGCCCTCGTTTTCCCTCCTCCCCTCCCCCCCCACTACGCATATGTGTCGGTGAAGAGGTCTGATGTAAACCTGATGATACCTCATGTCCTCTTTGTGTAAGTGAGCCTCTGGAGCATGCAATGTAAAGGGGAAGAGGAAAGGCCAAACAGTTTTGCTCTGTCTGCAAACGTATTACAAATACACGGAAACACAACAACTGAAACTAGAAAACTTGACCATATTACACCAGTTTAGCTTCATTGCACTGGCTCCAGACAGTCTGAATCTGTGGAGGCCTTCAAATCCAAACTCAAAACCCATCTTTTTGCCCTAACTGTCAATTAGTTAGTTATTCTTTTATTCTTCGGCTAGTGGGTCAGTCTCAGTCTCAATGTATAATTTAAGCCTTGTAGTACTCATACTTGCCAACCTTGGGACTTCAGAAATAGGGAGGATTTCAAAACCAAAGCGAGGGGTCTAGGCGTCCTCCCCCAGAAAAATTTGAGTTTCAGACTCTTTGTTTCATGCCTTCTGGTGACTTTTAAATAATTAATATAACAATACAATAAAGTACAACAGCATTTTTATGTTAAATAGGCCAACTTTTTATTTTACTTTTCATTCTCAGGAAAGAAAACTGAATAATTCGCCTCTCTGGCGTGAACTTGTGTGAATCTCTGGTATAAAGTAGGCTAATATTCATTGGTTTTTATTCATTCATTCATTCATTCATTTTCTGCCCCTGCTTGAGTATTTCTTTCTCTTAGTACTCTCACTCACTGAAGGCCCTTTTCAGAAAAAAAATGTGACAACGGCACCACTGCGCTTTGAAACCTGTTATTTCCAATGGCTTGCGCTGCGCCACGACGGCTTTGCAGCCCTCCTCCGCCGGGAAAAGACATTTAGTGTAGCTCTATTGTTGTCCGGTTGGAAGCAGTAGGGCTTATACACGCTGTACAGTGCAAGAAACGGGTTGAGATAAGGAAAAGGAAAAATGGTGTGAAAATGTGTCAAATTGGTAGAAAAACGGGAGAAGTGTGACTGCAGGAGGAAACTGGGAGAGGGCAATGAAAAAACGGGAGTCTCCCGGGAAAATCGGCAAGTATGGTAGTCCTGCCGATGAGATATTAACTTTAAGCCACTACCTCTCCATAACCCTCTGTTGTTTATGTCCCACAAGCACTGCTGGGTGCTTCTCTGTCTTCATAATGATCGTCTATGCTGTATTTTCATTATGTTGTTACTCTGTACACACAAAATCTATTGTACATCTGTCCGTCCTGGAAGAGGGATCCCTCCTTTGTTGCTCTTCCTGAAGTTTCTTCCATTTTTTCCCCTAATAAAAGTTTATTTTTGGGAGAGTTTCTCCTCATGAGATGAGGAAAGATGAGAGGGTCGTACTGTAAAAGGACAGAGGGTGTTGCATCCTGTACAGATTGTAAAGCCCCCTGAGACAAATTTGTGATGTTGGGCTATACGAATAAAATTGACTTGACCACACAAAAAGAAACTGACATACTGTCCAACAAGCCAGAAGATAAAAATCCTAACTGGTCACACACACAAAGAGAACAGAGGCCCTGCTCAGACCTGGCATCAACATGCGTCTTGGGTGATCCGATCACAAGTGGATAGCTCCGAGTACGTCGGTTCACACCCGGCATTAGAATGCGTCTCGAGTGACCACTAATAAAACAGGTACATCATTTCTATTAGTCCAAATGGGTTGTTTTTAACTGGCGGGAGGCAGCAATGCACTTCCCCATGTCTAGTCTAATTAAAAGAAGAAGAAATCCAAAACAACACAGACTGGGTATATCCCTTGGCGTGTTCCAGGCAAACAAAATCGCCCCAAGATGTTTAACGCACTCGTAATAAATCTCTATGGACTTTTCAAAATTTTCAGACATCTTAGACAAAGCGAGCTTACGTGATTTGAGAAACCACTGGAGAAAAAGGAGAAACAAAAAGGAGAGCGGCGGCTTTAATGACGTATTTTCCTTTTACTTACTTGTCGCATCAGCACTTATGCTACAAAAGATATACAGTATGTGGTCAAATGTGTCTCAGACGACCTCGGCAAGTGGTTTAAGGAGGGATGCACCAATTCCACTTTTTCAGTCCCAATAGCGATACCTATGCTTTGGGTATCGGCTGATACCAAGCACTGATCTGATACCAGTGTTTAATTAATAAGCTGTATGCCTCACTGTGCGGAAGTGACTAGGATCATTCTGTTATGTGTAAGGTAACATCAGCCCTCCTAACTTTGTAAAACAAAATGCAAAAAATGTATTTACTGAATTTTTATTTATTATTAAAATAATAACTTGCACACCAGCTTCTTGGTTAAAACTCTTCAAAATTAATAGAAATTACAATTCAAATTTAGACCTTTTTAATGCAGCAACCAATTAAAAACTTAAACAGGAATTAAAATTCCAGTATATAGTATATAAACACAGAATTGAATTGAATAGATCGGCCATATTGTCAACAATACCCGATCCAGTTATTTGAGTCAGTTCGCAGCCTGATATCTGTATGGTGCATCCTTAGGTCGCCCAAAACTCAATTTAAAACGGGGTCAAGTATTATTTAAGATTCATATCTTAAGTTCTGTGATCGCAGTACAGAGAGCGCTTGGTTCAAACCCAAATTGACCCATAACACATGTCCTCAAACCCGTTTCTGTGCCTTGTAATTTGGTAAAATTTCACCAGCTGACAAGACAGACATAAGTTCAACTCATATTTCAAATCAAACATCAGATCAATGTTTCTGTGGGTTGATTTGAGTCTGGTGGAAGCTTTTAACAACTTAATCTGTTAACGTGCTTACTGTACCTTCAGCCAGCACGACATCCTTCAGTTTCTCCACAGCCTCTGCAAAACGCGCCACGTCCCTCAACAGGGCCGGGATGTCCTCAACCTCAATGGCCGTGCTCTCCGGACCGTCAGACGGGGTAGTCGGGGTCAAGGCCCCTTTTCCATGGCCTTTAGTGAACACCCACGACTGCAGCGGGAAACCTGAGGATACATAGGAGAAAAATGCATTGTTTAAGTCATTTATCAAGCAAAAAATTAATAAGCCTATTTCCCAAAATGTATTACTTTATTGTTCATTAGATTTCCATAAAATGGAAATTTGTCCTTGGTACTGATATATAAGACAACACACACCATACATAACAATTGGGGCTGTCGATCGATTAAAATATTTAAATCACGATGAATCGCATGATTGTCCATAGTTAATCGCGATTAATCGCACATTTTTTATCATTCAAAATGTACCTTAAAAAGGGAGATTTGTCAAGTATTTAATACTCTTATCAACATGGGAGTGGACAAATGTGATGCTTTATGCAAATGTATGTATATATTTATTATTGGAAATCAATTAACAACACAAAACAATGACAAATCTTGTCCAGAAACCCTCACAGGTACTGCATTTAGCATAAAAAATATGTTCAAATAATAACATGGCAAACTGCAGCCCAACAGACAACAACAGCTGTCAGTGTGTCAGTGTGCTGACTTGACTATGACTTGCCCCAAAACTGCATTTGATTATCATAAAGTGGGCATGTCTGTAAAGGGGAGACTCGTGGGTACCCATAGAACCCATTTTCATTCACATATCTTGAGGTCAGAGGTTTTCTAGTTACATATGATACCAGTATCTTCACTCTAGCGTTAAACACAACAATACATGACAATTGTCTAAGTCCTAAAGTGGCAGTAATAATAATAAAAAAAACTACTCCTATAGAAACTATTCCTATAAATGTGAGGCTTTGCTGCTGTTCTCTTTTTGTACTTTGCTCTACTAACTTTCTTACTGCCTTTTTACTAACATGTTTTGCACTATGGAACTATGATGCTGGAAACTTGAATTTTCCCTCGGGATCAGTAAAGTTACCATCTATCTATTTCATAACATTTTAAATCAAATACCTTTGAATATTAGACAAATCAAACAATTTGAGAATGTCACCTTTGTCTCTGAGACATATGGATGGATCTTTTTTTTGACATTTTGGTGACTAAATGTGTTGAAAAAGACTAAGCCAACAAATCAATCATTAATGAAAACTGGGACTCTCATCCTCTCATAGCGCGAGGCTTCAAAATCCACCTTTACACTCTCAAACGTTTTATTCATACTGAAGGGAATTTAAAAGGCAATAATAGTAAAAACACAACATTCAGATTGCTTGTAAAATTTCAAGTAGGTAGATGGTGTTTCACTGCTCTCTCCAGATTTTGCTTTCTGTTTCAACTCAGGTGAGGGATTTTGAGCATACTTCATTAACTCAACACGGTGATGAATAATTACAGATGTTCTGAATCTGACCTGCAGCGCTGGCGTGTCTGCTGAGGGCAGTCGGTCTCTTCAGGGTGCCCACAGGAGACGGGCAGCCCACTCCTTGCATCCCCGCCAGCTTGCTGTGCTGAGGGCTGGGGGTGCCCGGGCAGGACAGGGAGGGGTCCAAGAGCCCGGCGGAGGTCGGGGTCAGAGTTGAAGACGAGGAGTAGGAGGACGAGGGCGAAGAGGAGAGAGTGGCATCGCCTGCATCTTTCCGAGGCTGCTCCTGAAGGATGGACAGCTGAGAGAGAGGAAAACAAAAAAGTCAAGACGATCACTTTCACTCTTTCCAGCTCGACCTGTACGGCATGAGGGTGGCAGCAGCGCTGTTGTTGGTAAACACACATGAAGGCTTTCACAAGATCCTGTGTTGCGTTGTGCAACACTTCCTGACTCCAAGCTGCTGTTGGCTCGGGTGTGGCAAAACAGAGCCGGGTGTAGAAATGTCATTTACTGTTTGGAGTAAGAACAGTGATATTGTTTTTTGACCTTCTCATCTGCCTACAAAACAGAAATTAAAAGTCACGTAAAAAGGTTTCTTTTTGCCTGGTTAGTGCATCTCATCCCCCACTTATGGTAGACAGGTACAGTTTTGGGCCTATACTCACTGCTACAAAGAGTGCAAACCATTTCAACAAGAAGCAGAAAAGCATCCTTATATGTATATCATCCGTTACACATGCATATATATACACTCAAGACATACCTGCTTAAGCCATACGCTGTGCTTGTTGGGCAGTATGTCCAGCCTGTCCTTGCCTTTGGCCTCAGCTTTCTTAACTCTCGAACTCGTAGAGTAGGGGTTGTAGCTGCTTTTGCTACCACGTTTCAGCATGCTCCTTCCTTCCACCCCTACAGCTTTGCTATCCCCATTTTAACTAAAGCACAAGGCAACTTTTTGAAACTGATCTCACTCACACTAACACAAAAGATCTACTTCCTATGAGGAGTCACATCAAAGTAGTTTCCCACCCAGTCATTAATGCTTAAACAAAACATTTATCTGTCTCCACACTCACACATGCACACACACTATCACCCTGGTCCAGAGCCCTGTCTGTGCAGCCTGTCCTTGTCTTTCGCCTCAGCTTTCTTAACTCTCGTACTCGTAGAGTAATGGTTTCAGCATGCTTCTTCCTTCCACCCTGACTAAAGCACAAGGCAACTTTTGAAACTGATCTCACACTCACACAAACACACAAAAGATCTATTTCCTATCAGTCACATCTGAACACTGTAAGTGTTATCGGTCATTAATGCTTAAACAAAACGTATAACTGTCACCACACTCACACACAAGGTCGACTTCCTATGAGCCACATCAAAGTAGTTTCACACCCAGTCATTAATGCTGAAACAAAACTTATATCTGCCTCCACACATGCACGCACGCACGCACGCACACCATCACCCGGGTCCAGAGCCCCGTCTGTGCAGCCTGTCCTCTCCAGCTGAAGGTCATCAGTCACCCAGCAGACTGAGCAGCAGACTGTGTGTCAGGCAGCAGAAACCAGAAGTGATGCTCTTCTACTCACAAGCACAAGGCACCTTTTAGAAACTGACCTCACACTCACCCACACATAAACGACCTACTTCCTATATGAGTCAAAGTAGTTCCACACCAGTCATTAATGCTTAAACAAAACGTATATCTGTCTCCACACATGCACACACACTATCACCCTGGTCCAGAGCCCTGTCTGTGCAGCCTGACGGTCATCAGTCACCCAGCAGACTGAGAGCAGCAGCAGGCTGAAACCACAAACCAGAAGTGATGCTCTTCTCTCTACTCATCTACTCACCGACTGGTTGCTGCTCTGCGGCCCAGGGCTTCCTGCTCGGCTCTTCTTCGAGATGGAGGGTGTCTTGATGAGTTCCCGTTTCTTCCTGGTGAACATCTTCAGCGTGCCTTTGCCGTCCATGCTGACTTCTTTGAGTTTAACGCACAGATCCCCCACCCACCCCCCGACTCGCCACTTGGGTGCTCCTCTTCCTCTTCTTCTTCTTCTTGTGCAGCTGTTGGAGCCTCCGTTGCTCAGCGGTTGCTCGGTGCCATTCAGGCTGACGTGCAGCCACGTTAACTGTGTGTCTGTCTTCCTCTTGCTGCTGCTGCTGTGGTCGCTGTCGCACATCGAGCCGCGCAGGCTCACTGACGCTCACAGACGCTCCTGGCATCCGCTCCAAACGCGCAACTTCACAGTTTCCTCAACAGGCGGAGGGACATGTGGGTGGTTAAATATACGACTTGTCACTGTGATTTAGGAAGATTAATTAACTTAAATTACACTCCAGGAAACTGTTTCCAAGACTTTAAACTTTCTCATGAATTAAAAACTAACTTAAAAGAAGAATTGAATGCGTCCTGACGCAGAAACAAACAACTGTTGAACTCTGTTCAGATTCACAGTAATCACTTCATCCTGACACACGTGTGTTTCCACTTTTGATGGTATCCTTCCGCCTGCACCAGACCATCAAATAGCCTGATAATAATAAAAATATAAAACTGGAGAGATAGAGATAGCTAATACATTTGTAAGGTGGAGATAAAAGTGTTTTTAAAGTTTTTGCACCCTCATCTTGGTGTGAGCTACAGAGACACCTTAAACTAGATTATTTTATAAGCACGCACGTTTTTAAAAACAGGATTAAGGACTATTTACACACTGAATGACACTGCCAGTTTACTTCAGTTTCCTGTGATACGACTTGTCACTGTGATTTAGGAAGATTAATTAACTTTAAATTACACTCAGGAAGTAACTGTATCCCAGACTTTAAACTTTCTCATAAATTAAAAACTAACTTAAATGGAGAATTAAAAGCGTCCTGACGCACAAACAAACAACTGTTGCTCTGCTCAGATTCACAGTAATCAGTTCATCATGACACACGTGTGTGTTTCCAATATGTGACCTGAAGCTTTTGTTGGTATCCTTCCGCCTGCACCTGCTCCAGACACCAAATAGCCTGATAATAATAACAATATAAAACTGGAGAGATAGATAGCTAATACATTTGTAAGGTGGATATAAAAGTGTTTTTTTTTTAAGTTTTTCACCAGACACTTTAAACTATATTATTTTATAAGCATACACTATTTAAAAAAACAAAAACAGGATGAAGGACTATTTGAACACTGAATGTGCATGTCCTATTACTGAACAACACTGCTAATTCATTGGTTGATGTAATTTTTTTTTTGTTTTAAGTCTGTTAGGCTAATTGTTTTGTATATGTGCCTTTTTTATTTATTTATTTAATTTTTAAACTTTTTGCTGTTTTTTTTTGTCTTTTATTTGTGTTTTTATGTGTGAAACTTTTATGCTGCTGACCAGTACTTCCTTGGAAAAGAAATTTTCCTATCCTGAAAAAAGGTTAAATAATAATAATAATAATAATAATAATAATAATAAAACAAAAATAAACGTTTAAAACTATTAAAAAAATAATTTAGAAAATGGGGACCTATTTAAATATGAAAAACTACATTTCTATGATAGAGACATTTAAAAAGAATTTCATCAGAAGGTAATGAAGTGATTGAAGTGGTGTATTTTGTGCAGCCATACAAATAAACCCTTTAAAGATCGTTTCTAAACTGTACAGTAGTTTACAAAAATGAAACAGAAGAAATTTACTTTATATAATTGAAATGGGAACAAGAATTGAACATTAATCTGTCAAAGAGTAATTGGCATCCGATGGAGGGAAGAATTTAATCTGCTTTTTTTTTTTATTGCACCCCACATAAAAAAATTAAACAATTTGGGTAAACAGTGTGGGCAGATGAATGCCAATCACACTCACATATTTTCTGGTCATGTATAAAATATACATATATTTTTGGGACTAATACCCAGTGATATTCAAAAGATGGACATCTATCTCTTCAAAATCCAGATACTTGCATGTAAAAAGGCACAAGGAGCAGGTTGAAATGTGACCCTCCAGGACCAGGACAGTAGTTGGACATTATAGAGGAAATATAATCCATGGAAAAGCTGACTCATTATTTAAGGACAAAAGCAGAGACCCATAACAACCACACAAGAAAAAAGGTCTGAAAACATTGGACCAAAGGTTCTTTATATTTATTTTGTATTTCTATTTTTCCCCATTCATTTTGTTTTATTGTGGATTTTGTTCAGTGTAACAGTAACTGAAAAATAAATAAAAAGTGAAAGAAACTGATGAATTACAAGATCTTAAAACTTGTCTTTGATGTATGTTTTGATATATGTTCTTATGGAAGCAAAAAAAAAAGGCTGTACAGATGTACAGATGAAATTCCCCTCTTTGAGATTAGTAAATAATTACCAGTAAATCTGTACAATATAAAAAAAGGAAGAAAAATACGGTCAAGTAAAAAAAAAAAAAAGTTACTAAACTTAGATTTTAAATTCATATACCAAAATATCATGATGAATAAAATAAAATAAATCTTGTACCTTTGGACAGAAAATAATTGACTTGGATTGAACACTTGAACCTGGGGCAAAAAAAAAATAAATGTTAATTACAAAAATTTTAATTATCTTCTAGAAATTTCTAAAATGTCTTTAAAAGTAAAAACATTAAATGCTAAGAACTCCGTGGTATTTAAAGTTCAACAGTAAGTTTTCAGTAGTGGTTATGCTTTGATCTCGTCATCTCTTGAGTGGACTCACAAAAAACGACTAAATCAATTCAATATTTATATGAACTGGCTTTGAAATGTTGGGAGCTACATCAAACTGGTGTTTATATACATTTATCTCCTCTGACCACCAGAGGGGGAATGAAATCTGAAGCATTAAATGAAAGAATAAATGTTTCACATGACAGTAGTGAAGGGTGAATGTAGAGGGGGGCTGGATTAACTCACAAGGGTTTGTGATAATTTGATTACATGCAAATGCATTTATGTGAGTATAACATCAACTTAAATATAAATTAAATGTTTGAAAACAAAGGGCTCCTGTACAAGATAAGGTACATTTCCGTTTATATTGCATGTTAGTAGTATATGTTAATGCAATTCATGAAATAAACCACAAAATGATAGCAGCAAAATTAACCTGCTGCCTTTGGGGCCCCTGAGGGTCTGGAGTGATTGCTTTCTTTATCCAGCCTGGGAGGGGAGTGTAATAATCAGTTACACTCAGTGTCACAGCTTGCTTTAAAGTTTCATTGTTAAATCACTGTTTGTCCATACAAGTAAGTTTCGTAACGTAGTAATTTTATGCCGAACCATGTTGTTTTTTTTCCTAAACCTAACTTATTGGTTCTGTTGCCTAACCTAAAGTGTTTTTGTTTAATTCACAACATTAAGTATGTGTTTACTGCGAGCAAAAAGTGACACTGAGGGGTCTGACGATGAGAAAGTGTTGCATTATCAGTGATCAGGGTTGTAAAGCATTACTTTAGGCCTGTCAATTGATTAAAATATTTAATCACGATTAATCGCATGATTGTCCATAGTTAATCGTGATTAATTGCAAATTAATTGCACAGTTTTTATGTGTTCGAAATGTACCATAAAGGGAGATTTGTCAAGTATTTCATTCTTATCAACATGGGAGTGGGCAAATATGCTTGTTTTATGCAAATGTATGTATATATTTATTACTGGAAATCAATCAGCAACACAAAACAATGACAAATATTCTCCAGAAACCCTCATAGGTACTGCATTTAGCATAAATAATATGCTCAAATCATAACATAGACAACAGCTGTCAGTGTGTCAGTGTGCTGACTTGACTATGACTTGCCCCAAAACTGCATGCGATTATCATAAAGTGGGCATGTCTGTAAAGGGGAGACTCGTGGGTACCCACAGAACCCATTTTCATTCACATATCTTGAGTACAGAGGTCAAGGGACTACTTTTAAAATGGCCATGTCAGTTTTTCCTCACCAAAATTTAATTTAAAACGAATTTGCGTTAACATGTTTTTGTCACGTTCATTTTGACAGCCCTAATTTACTTATGTGAAAGCATAAGATAGTTATGGCGTTTTTCCATTTTGTACGATTGAACAAACCCACGTTTGAAATCAGGAAAACAGTTTAATGTAGAAAAAGTTGAAAACATTTCATAAATGCTCTTGCATACTTCTATGAAAAGACTCATTTAGTATGATTTCTAATAAAACTAGAATTTGTTTATATGTTACATACAGCAGCTGTAACAAAGGGCGAGTTGATTTGTTTGACATGCGGTTATTTAAATAAAAAATATGAGGTACTCAAGGCAGCACTCAGAACCTTTCCTTAGATATTAAATCTTCTAGTAATCTGTTAAAGGTTAGGGTTAGTACATCCCACACCTGAACAAGGCCCTCAGTGAAGGCCGACCAACATCTTCAGACAAAACTTTCTTGGTTCTGCAGAGAAAATGTACAAAACGATCCAAGAGAGTTTCTTGGGGGAGTGAAATAGTTTCCATGTCCTCGTTAGATCAGACGACTCCAGTTTTAATCCTCGATGCAGACTCTAGAGTTCTGTTGCAGGACCCCATTCAATGTCATCCGCCTCCTCCTCCTCGTCATCGTCCGAGCTATCGCTGCCTCGGATCTGCGTGCGTCTGAACTGAACTGCTTGGTGATGATGTGCTAGCCTATCAGAGAGCAGGAGAGAAGGGTGGAAATTAGCATATTAGCCTCAGTGTGGCTTCACTCTGAAACCCAAAAGACGGTAAAAGAAGACTTACACGATGAATTGAGGGCCCTTCTTCTCCTCCACAGGTTGAGCCTGTGGCTCTGCAGACCGAGCCTAGAAGAGACAACAAGATGACTTTTAAACAACAACTTCTCAATTGTTTATCATGGTTCTTAACAATGTAAACTAAATATACAGCCCTATATCCTGGTGTTTCTGGATTTTAAGAGCATTTACTACAAATCACGTATCCTTTTACAGTAAAAGCAGTTATTATAGTAAGGGGAGACACTACAGGTGAATAGGGTAAAAAAAAATACTAATAGACATCGCCATGAAACGTCCCCAGTTGATTACTTACATTAAGACAATTAATTTTTGTATTATAAGTTTTCTGAAATGTTATGTTTAAATACTCAAATGAGGATTATTTACAGAAATCTGAACATTGAACACATAAAGTCAGGTTCAAAATTCTTGTTTCACGTTGCTGACATACTGGAGTCAAAGGTTTTTACTGAGGGAATTTTAGATATCTCTTTGTATCACTCCATAAATCAGAACAGCCATAAAAAAAAAATATTTTTGCCATGTTCTTTGGAATAAAAAGTTCTATAAATCAGGCTATGAATGATATATGAACAAACCCCTCTGTAAAATCCTTCAGAATATAGACAGGAATGAAACTGGAGAGTTTCAAAACTAATTTAGTTAAAACGGCCTTTAAAAGATATGGATTGTAAAATTTCATACATTTTGCAAGACGCTAAAGGTGAATAGGGTAAAACATTAAACTAATAGATATCATCATGAATCTTCCCCAGTTGATTACTTACATTAAGACAATTAATTTCTTTGCATTACAAGTTTTCTGAAATTTTATTTTCAAATATGCAAATGAGGCATTATCTAATGTTAACTTTTGGTGAATTTAGGAGAAATCTACAGACGCAAATAGACAAAGTAGTAAAATAAACACCTAGATATGCATTTTGTTTTCTTTCCATTGGTCTGAATGAAGACATGCTATGGAAACAAAATAGCCCAAAATCTCAAAATTGATCAGTGAATGAAAAATAATGTTTTTGCCTATAGCCTTAATTAATAACTGTTCAGGCAAGAAAGTCAACTTATAGAGACTTTAAACTTGCTTAACGAGTTTACTATAATCTTTACGTTTGGGTTTAAATTAGATTGATGTTGTTTGGCAAGAAAGCAGTCTTCCAACGCCTCAGTCTTCCACTGCTGGTGCATTCAATTGCTGGTTGGAAAGTCAGACTGTCAACAGAGTATGCTGTCAAGAAAAATGATAATGTAGCTTTTTGTAATATAAAGTACACTGGGGCTTATTTTCATTATCAATTAATATGTCAGTTCTATCTCAAATAATCAATTAATTGTTTCTCATCACATCACAATTTCTCCAAAGTGTAAATTGGCATATTTAAATTGCTTGTTTTATCCATCCAACTGTGTAAAAACCCAAAATATTCATATTTATCATCATAGAAGTCTAAGAAACCAGCAAATATTTACATTTGAAAAGCTAAAACCAGGTAATATTGCATGTGTTTTGGGGTGTTTTTGCTTAAAAAATTACAGAAATGATTATGAAAACTGTATTTTGTCAATTTACTGACCAATGAATTAATCAGCTAATTGTTCCGTTTCACTTGGTTCAACGTTAAATGGGCTTAAAGACATAAAAACACAGGAATAGTCCTTTAAATAAGATCCGTACCTGTTGTAGTTTCTCCTCGATAAAAGACAGGCTGGCATGTCGAGGGCTCTCAGGCTGGGCCTCGGCGTATGAAGGCTCGGGCACGGAGTACCGGGTGGACGGGTCGGGGGCTATAAAATCCGGGGGTCCTTCTGAGGGAGTGGTCGGTGTAATGGGATCAAACGCACTGAAGTCTGAGTCTGTAAAACTGCGATGAGAGGGGTTTTCCTCCTCGGCAGGGCTGTGAGGCGGGCTGTGAGGCGGGCTGTAACTCTCCCGGCGGGGCACCCTGGGCTCAGGCACGTGCATCAACGGAGGGATTTCTCTGAGCGAGTACTTGTCGGCGCGAGGCTCCTCGTCCACGCTGGGGCTGTGGTGCCCAACCGCGGGCTCAGATGATCGGGCTAAAGCAGCTCCAGCTAACCTGGAGCCTCTGGGGAGCGTGTCGGTGTTCTGACCGGCATAAGCCTCCTCCAGGTCCTCGTTGTCGGTGTAGGCCTCTCCGTCGGTGAAGGGCTCGCCGTCAGTGTCCTCCAGGTCACTGGCAGCACTGAGGTAGTCCGACTGGGTTTGATCCAGAGCATCCAAGTCCTGTTCTCCACCACTCTCCAACTGGACAGAAAAAAACCCCCAAACATTTAGTCATTAGTTTGCCACTGGACAGCAATTTAACAAACTGTAAGATAGATAACACAGATGCTTACTCTTTTCAATTAAGTTAAAAAAAATCTCTTTTTTGTAAGAAATACATGTTATAATCTGTATATAACTACATTAAAATCCAATTACATGTTAAAGATTAACTCCAATTTAGCAACTTTCACTTTTTTTATGTTAACACTTTTGTCACACAAAGACTTAACTCAGTTTAAGGTGAATTTTAAGTCATAGTCCCTTTTTGGCTGATAAAATGTCATAATCATTGGAACCGTAAATGATTTCCAAAACTAATCATATATTAAGCTTTTTTTTTTTTAAATGCATTAGTACATGCATAGTTGAAAATGTATTTCTTGAAAGTTGACCTTGCAGAAGATTTTTCATTGAACTGTAGCAACATACTGAACTTAAAGGGATAGTTTGGAAGTTTTGAAGTGGGGTTGTATGAGCTACTTATCCATAGTCAGTGTCGGACACATAGATTGTATAGCTGTCACACGGCAAGGTTAACCGGCGAAAATATTCTAAATATAGCGTACACTTAAACGGATGTTGTTTTTTTTTTTAGGTGGGCCTTTCTTTTAGGTGGCTAAAATATGTTTTGCTGCCGGCCCCGTACACAACAGAACATTGCTTTGGTTTTGTGCTGGTACTGCTGTCTGTTTCTCCAAACAGGAGGCGTGCCGACCGTCATCTACTGTAGGTGATACACTGACTATGGATAAGTACCTCATACAACCCCACTTCAAAAGACCCAAACTATCCCTTTATTTAACATTTAACCCTTTTCTCTTTGTTTTAATCAGGTGTGTGTGTGTGGTTGCTGTGTGTCGTACCGTCACTTCAGACACCCAGACAGGTTTGGACTGTTGGTGGCGGATCTTATCCTTTAGACTCTCATACCAAACATTGGAGCTGGGCTGCAGGTCAATACGTGCTGGAGGGAAAGTCAGGAAAAAAAACATAACATACAGTGGGAAGTATATACATTGTTTATATTGTCTGTTGTATGTTCAATGATAACATATGACAGGGACAGATTGCTCAGGTGTCATTACCTGAGAAAAGGTGGCTGCAGTGTTTCCTCATCTTAAGGGCCTGGGTGTAAAGGCGTCTGGAGCTCTTGTTGGAGTTAGGGCTGTACCTCTGCCTCATGACCTTGACGTCCTTGCGGCTGTGAGGGTCTAGGAACAGCACCATCGGGTGGTACTGGATATAGTTCAGCCTTTCCACTGCAGTGGGAGTGATGTCCAGGAGAGGGTGCTTGTCCTGGGAAAAGAGAAGAGCAAAAACAGGGTGTGAGGGGTAAACAAGAACGCAAACAAAACAAGACTGTTGTTAAAAGTGACTAAATATCTACATTTAAGAATTTGGATGGCAAGGGACACATATCTTATATCTTTTATAAGCTGTTGGCGACACATTAATACTTGACAAATCTCCCTTTAGGGTACATTTTGAACAGATAAGAAATGTGTGATTAATTTGCAATCGATCGTGATCAACTATGGACAATAATGTGATTAATTGACAGCCCTCTTATGTTTATATACTGTTTCTTTTGCTATTATGATTGAAATCTAAAAAAAAACATTGTTAAAAAAAGTGACTACTACTTTTGGTTAACTGAAGCCTGGCTCACCTTCTCTGCTATTCTCCTCACGGTGTCCAGTTTAATAACGGTGGAGCCGCTGTCTCCTGCTCCACTGCGAGGAACCATGTCTGTCATAACGCAAGAGGCAGAAAAACAGTGTTTATAATGTGATCATCAGATCAGAGAATTACTAAAACTCAAACGATAGGACAGAATTTTCTCGTCTCGTGAAAACGAAGAAACCAACCTGCCACTTCGTAGTCATCAGGCTTCTCTCTGGCCAGCTTCTCCATGGCGATATCATTAAGAGGACCCAGAATGACAATGGGTCGTTTGAAATTAGCTGGAGACACAAACAATTCAGGGCTATTGAAACTTGCTCGACTCAAGTTCGGACATGAATCTATATGACATCATCTGTGTGTGTGTGAGGGTGAAAAACACGCCAACCTTCTCGGAGCAGGACTCTCTCATAGGCCGGGAATTTTCCCTGAATGGTGAGCTGCAGCAGGTCGTCACGAGTCCGGCGGACGTTCTTTTCATTCTTCTTGTTCCCTCTGAGCCCCCGTAGTTTCCAGAACTCGGCTCTAGGCCCCGAGACCTGCCTCTCTCCGCTCACCCGCTGCGACTGCTCTATGCTGGCAAACGTCTCAGCCCTGCAGGAGATAATGACAGATGTAAGAACTGAGTCATGGCTCTTGATTAAAGGGATAGTTCGGGTGTTTTGAAGTGGGGTTGTATGAGGTACTTACAGAACAGACAGGAGTACCAGCACAGCAGCAAAGCAATGTACTGCTGTGGACGGGGGCAGCAGCAAAACATATTTTAGCCCCTTAAAGAAAGGCTGACCTAAAAATATCAATATCAGTTTAAGTGTACGCTATATTTAGAGTATTTTCGCCAGTTTATCTTGCCGTCAGACAGCTACACAGTCTATGTTTCAGACGGGGAACTGAAGCCGTTACTATGCTCTCACCAAAGCCACCAGACTCCATTGGAAAAAAACAGTTATTTTACCTCGTTGAACACGGGAGTTGCTGGTCTACTGCTGCCTCGATCGGTTAGTTTGTTTCTGTTATTGTGTGACTTTGGAGTTTTAAAGCCTTAGTTCGTATCCACCAAAGTCATACAATAACATAAACAAACTAACCGATCGAGGCAGCTGTAGACCAGCAACCCCCGTGTTTTGCAAGAGTCTGGTGGCTTTGGCGAGAGCAAAGATGGATAGAATGGCTTCAGTTCCTTGTCGAAAACAGCTGTCACACAACAAGATAAAATGGTTAAAATATTCTAAATATAGCATACATATAGACTGATACTGTTGGGCCTTTCTTTTAGATGGTTAAAATGTGTTTTGCTGCTGCCCCCTTCCACAGCAATACATTGCTTTGCTGCTGTGCCGGTACTTGTGTCTGTTTCTCCAAACTGGGGGCGTCCCGACCGTCATCTACTGTAGGTAACACACTGACTATGAATAAGTATCTCATACAACCCCACTTCAAAACAACCAAACTATCCCTTTAAACTAGAAATCTAAATCTCTTTTCCTATCTCTTCCTGACCTGGCCTGGTTGGGGATGGTGCCTTTATCCATCTCGTGCAGGTCGTTCCCCATGCGGCTGGCCAGCCAGTTGCCCAGCTTCCCGCGGTGCATTGTGTCCACCACCCTGAACACCTCTCCTCTGGTGAAGCTCAGACCAATGGGGCCTTCTGCCTCGTGGTCAAAGTGGGTGCGAACATAGAAGTTGTCTGCCAGGTTGGACTTGATGATCTTCTTATAAACTGAGGAGAGGCAAAGATTAAGATCAGTCCATTCAGTCACTGATTGACAGACGCTTTACCCATAATTATCATCTGAGAGGTTAAGTGATAAACTTACTGTCCATCTTGTTCTGAGTGCGGATTTCAACTCGCTCTCCTTTCTTGATCTTCAGGAGGAAGTTGGCTGCCTCTTCTCGTGTGAATTGACCAAAATCTACTTTATTTACCTGAACAAATGAGAGACAAGTTTAAAAGGTATAAGATATCTTAAGCCAGATACAAGATACTTTTAAATTCCAAAAAACTGTAAAAAGACATTTTATCTGTGACATCCCTTCTTGTTTCTTTCTTTTTTATTGTCTTTTGTTTTTCTTCCTTGCACTGAACAGCACAGAACAAGATAAATTGTGCTGACTCATGATGACCTGTGAAAATTAGCTGATAAGCCCCAAAAGAAATAGGGGCTGTAATTGAGCTTCAAATAGAGTTTCCTGTTCTAGATGTTGAGATAAATATTAACTTCTTCATTGCTGTTAAGCTTTAAAAAGTTAATAATGAGCTACTGCACAGTGTACAACTTAAAGTAAGGCATCCTTGTCTCACCTGCATGATCTGGTCTCCCTCTTTCATTCCCTCAATGTACGCCGGGCTGTTTGGCTGAACTCCACCTACAAATATGCCGACGTCGTTGCCCCCCACGAGCCTCAGGCCCACACTGCCCTCTTTCTCAAACGACACGGTGTGTAGGTCTGAGCTGTACCTGAGAGAGAGAGAAGAATAATCTGTTGAGATGAGTTAACCAGCTCAAAGATGAAGATGCATATGAATAAATGAGCAATACTCACCCTGGATTAGGTGTTGGGTACGAGTCTGGAGGGAGGGAGTAGATCGGCTCTTCTGCAGGCTTTGCTAGAAGAGATATGGAAATGGTGAGAATCCCTGCTGGTGCTGCTAATAAACATTTTCTTTGTTGTCAATTAATCTTACTAGTTAGTCAATAAAATGTCAAAAAAATATCCCAAGAGCACAATTCATCACAGCTTAAAGTAAAAAAATTGAGCAACTTTTCTCAGGTGCGAAGCTGAAACCAGCAAAACTTAGATTTTTTTTTTACATGATAAATTACAAAAAACGAATTTATCAATAATCAAACTCAGAACGTGTTTTGCTGTCAATCAGGTTAAAGCAGTAGTTCTAGTCTTGAGCCTTACAGTAGGCGGGTGGGTTGCTCTTCACTGAAATCCCAGACTTGACGGTGCCAGTTCCATTAGCAGCACGAGGAACTCTGTGAGGCAGAGAAAACATTTTACATTTTTATTGTTTTTTTTTAGTTTTTGTACATATATTTCTTTTATTTATTTTGAACATGTTAACGAATTAAACATAAATAAAAAATAAAAATGAACAGTTAATGTATAGCAAGCTCTTAATATACAAATTCTCATAAACAATATAAAAAAAACAATAAATACATATTACGTGTTCAAAAAGGAGCAGGTTAAGAAGTGTACAGTTCATCATACCACTTCTCAATAACTCAAACAAAAATCCCAATATGTATCTTAAATACAAGTCACAAACAACGACCCAATGCTACCATGCATAACCCAAATATCCACCTGTCGTCAACCAGAAATAACTGAAACAACTACCTCACGTTGATCCCACCAACCCTTCCTCATCCCTATACCTCCTTGCATCATCTGTGATATTTATGTAATAACACATTTCAATAACACACAAAGAGTTTTTATGATACTGAATTGATTTTGATCACAAGTAGAGTCAAAACTCAATAAACAAAAAGTGCTGCTTTGCATTATGCAAAACCTCATTTAGACAGTCTGTAATCAGTCTTCTCTGTTAAAGGAGCAAAATTATGGAACTGTCTACCAACTGAATTAACAATGCAACACGATTTTAATGTTATGTTTATTTTGCTATTTTAACTATTTTTTATATTAAAAAAAAGCCTCCTATGGAAAGGTGTAAATTAGTGTTTCGCTACAAACACTAAACATAATGCATAGTATATGTATGTTACAATTCTAATGTCATCAAAACTAAACTAAACTAAACTGTTTGCTTTTTATCTAAAATGTTTTATATATGTAATACCTTCTTATCTTATACAGTATGTTCTTGATTTATATGTTTTTGTCATATATGATCTTTGCCTGTTTTTTGTTTTTATTTGAAGCACATTGAGTTGTATGAAATGTGCTATAAAAATAAAATTTGATTGATTTGATTGTTCAACTAATGAAGTGCTTGTTAAGTGCTCAGCCGTACCTGCGGTGGGTCTCGTCCCGCTCAGAGCTCCCAGACCTCCTGAGTTGTGACAGCTGGTCCGACTCTGAGGAATCTGAACAACAGAGACTGTGGTCAGGACTGACTTACAGCCGTTCTGCTCTAATACATAAGATGACAACACCGAGGAGGAGAGGATGAGTGAAGGAGAGTGAACTGACCGTCAGGAGGAGGTCTGGTGGGTGAAGGGGCGCGACGAGGAGGCTCCTGCTTCAAGGCGACTGAAGTGGATTTTATGTCAGGCAGAACTCTGATTGAAAGACAAATACATGTGCTGAACTACAATACGTCATTTAACCTTTTTTTTTGTCATCTTGTGATACATAGTAAGAAATAAAAACAGTGTATTAAATGTCAAAAGTGAGATTGTTAATTCAAATATCTCATCAAAACTAAAATCTTTTTGTACAAGAGCAGTTGAATTGAAACATTATGTGATGCAATCCCTGCAGGAAGTCCCGTCATGTGCATCAGTGTGTACAGAGGGTGTTACAATGAGACAACACTGGTGTTTGTGTTAAACAGATGAATCAGTCTGTTAGTTTCATTTCACAGATCTCCTCCACAGTGACGCAGTTACCTGGTGCACTCTCATTTCTCAACATTAACAAATAACATTTTCAACTGTGTGTTCTGCACCAAATCCTACTGCAAATGTTTATTGGTGGACTCATTGTTTATTACATTTTTCATAAAGTTCTAGCTTTTAATAAGCTAGTGGCCTACTGTATTCTGGATTTATATAACACTAATTACCAGCCGTGACACTGACGCTGGTATTGTTTTCACCTTGTGAGTACTTTGCCAGGTGTTTATATGCCTATCCGTCTGTGGACAGATTTTGTCAACGCGACAACTGTGCAAGATACAGTCACGAAACTTTACAGGTGTGTAGTTGAGATCAAAATGAAGGCTGAGTTTAAAGATGGCCGTGATCCGAGCACTAGTTTATATTACTTTTGTCTGTGCAACAATTACCCCTCAAGGATCAAGAGTTTAATTCTATTTCCAATTAAATATTTTCTTCTAAATGTGCTCAAACTAGTAAACCTAAGTCGGTTTATTTTTTTTATTTTAAACAAGTTTTCACTGACCTGAACCAGGGTTATTATAGTAAAACTAAAACTGAAACTAAAACAAAAATAAGCAGTGAAAAATATTTTTAGTAAACCGAAACAAAATAAAAACCATATCCTTTAAGAAAAACTCAAACTAAATCGAAACAATATGGGTAAAGAACTAACAAAAATAAAATAAAAGTGATCCTAAATTCATTTCGGTGTTAGTTACTTTTTAGCTCTAATATAATATCACTACTGACTAAAGGAGACAGCATGAATTTCCATCAACTCTGGTGACATTGAACAACAGAAAATGAATGGACTTGACTTTTCAGTAGATGGCGCTATGCTGCAATTGCATCACAAAAGTAGTATAAAGATTAAACATTATGGCCATTCCTACACAGGTTTCCAACTGTGTATTTTGTATGTATCTGTAGCTACATACTTCTGAGACATTATACATGGCCCTACCAAAAACAAACTAAATATATAAAAACTGAAACTAAAACTATCAAACACACTCTGAAAACTAACTACAACTAAATTACTAATTATAACCTTGACCTGAACTCACTTTGTGATAAAGACCCTATCGTAGTACAGAGTAAATAGTAGATTATCAGAATAAATTGATGCCAAGATATTTAAGACCAATAAGGTAAGACTTTTCAGTTGACTATCAACAAACTATAGGCATACAGTATGTGATCTAGTTTTGATGGTTCACCTGCTCAGGTTACTATCAATAGCCTGCTGGTTTACTGTCAACAGTGTTGGTTGAAGTTAAATTTAGGCCCTCAGATGTACTTGCTAAGTTTAGAGTTAGGTTTCTGGTCAGTCCCAAAGCAGGTCATGTTTATGAAAACTTATTGAGTAATGAATAAGGCTGTCAGAGTTAACGCGATAATAACGCAAATTTGTTTTAACGCCACTAATTTCTTTAATGCATTAACACAACTTGTGATTTTTCGGTTGTAGCAGGCTCAGTTTTAAAGCTAGAGTGAAGGAGGCTAAATAACGCTTTAAATACATTTTGGCGAGGAAAAACTGTCATGGACATTTTCAGAAGGGGTCCCTTGACCTCTGACCTCAAGATATGTGAATGAAAATGGGTTCTATGGGTCCCCACGAGTCTCCCCTTTACAGACATGCCCACTTTATGATAATCACATGCAGTTTGGGGCAAGTCATAGTCAAGTCAGCACACTGACACACTGACAGCTGTTGTTGCCTGTTGGGCTGCAGTTTGCCATGTTATGATTTGAGCATATTTTTTAATGCTAAATGCAGTACCTGTGAGGGTTTCTGGACAATATTTGTCATTGTTTTGTGTTATTAATTCATTTCCAATAATAAATATATACATATATTTGCATAAAGCAAGCATATTTTCCCACTCCCATGTTGATAAGAGTATTAAATACTTGACAAATCTCCCTTCAAGGTACATTTTGAACAGATCAAATTAATTAACTATGGACAATCATGCGATTAATTGCGATTCAATATTTTAATCGACTGACAGCCCTAGTTTTGAAACATTGCAATGTGTTTCTTAGCGCTTGAGACTCGACTACTGCGTGGTACAATACTAATAACTTATCTGTAGACGCCTGACATGTTGTAGTGAGTCAACTTCAGACAAAAGATTTTTCAGACGTCTCTCACCTGTATCGGTTGTTTGCCTTGTTGGAGGTTGTGCTGCCTGTAGATTCCCTGCGAGGTACGGATGCGTAACTGGCCTCTGATTCAGACTCTGAACGAGCTGTGAAGATCAATAAATAAAAGCTACCATTATGAAAACAATTTCATACATCAGCACACCAATTTGGCAAGATATTCATGGCCAGTAACTAAAAAAAAAAAAAAAAATGAGGATAACCATGTCGGTAAAAACACATTAAGAAAAAACTGATTCTAAATTTTCACACTACGTAAAATGTGCTTTATATTTAATTCACAAATAAAACCCAACTGAAACATGATGTACAAACACACCTCTCTGCGGCGGATTGCTGGTAGTGATGCTGGGTGGGCTCCATCGCCGCGTCTCCATCTGGGGCTGCAGGGCAACATCTGGCAGGACTCTGGAAGAGAAAAGAGGGATGAGGGAGTGAGGGAGGAGGAAGACAACAAATCTCAGTTACGTTTGGAGAGGGGGGGACCGTGGCTAACATGATTATTGATGAGAGGATGAGACTGAAATGTTGAATATTCACCTTAATGTCTCTGAGGGAAGCTCTTTCTTTGATGGTTAACTGCTTTGTAACTGATCAAAATTAACCATTCAGTTGCATTAGTAGTATTTCCTGATCTTGTAATGTCGTGTTTGCTATCAATTTTTATAACATGCTGAATAAAACATGCAGATTTGCAATCAGGGGACCTATTCTACAGATATTTGATTGGAATATTGTTGCTTCAATGATAAGTGACCTCTGTTTGATCAGCATTTAGCCACATACAGGAGCGGGACATGTTCAGTGTAAGTCACTTTTATTTCATTGGTTAACAAAATGTCAACACAAAACACAAGGTACACAGTCAAAAACACAAATCAAGCAAAATCAAAAGGCTATAAAATGAGACTTAAGGCACAAAATGAGCAAATCAATCAAAATCACAAGACAGAAAGGGGTAATTTAAGATTTAAAAAAGGTAAATAAAAACATGTGATTAGCTAAAGTTAAAACGGGAGAGGCGTCTGCTCAGTGTCCCAGTCCGTGAGATCTCGTTGGGTTTCGGGGAGGGGGTGTGAGGTGTTGGGAGGACCTTCATCTGTACCTGTATCTGCTGAGTGAGTCCTGGTTGTAGGTGGTGCTCTGCCTCTGAGGAGGCCCCGGGCCGACTTCTGAATCAGAATCAGAGTCTGAAATAAGGAAAACATAAAATATGGCAGATTAAAACAGCAACAACTTTCACTGTGTTGCAGCATAAAACAAGTATTTAAATTTTTGTAATATTATTCATCACATTCAACGTGCGCTAAATTTTGGCGAGGAAAAACTGTCATGGCCATTTTCAAAGGGGTCTCTTGACCTCTGACCTCAAGATATGTGAATGAAAATGGGTTCTATGGGTACCCACGAGTCTCCCCTTTACAGACATGCCCACTTTATGATAATCACATGCAGTCATAGTCAAGTCAGCACACTAACAGCTGTTGTTGCCTGTTGGGCTTAAGTTAGCCATGTTATGATTTGAGCATATTTTTATGCTAAATGCAGTACCTGTGAGGGTTTCTGGACAATATTTGTCATTTTTTGTGTTGTTAATTGACTTCTAATAATAAATATATACATACATTTGCATAAAGCAAGCATATTTGCCCACTCCAATGTTGATAAGAGTATTAAATACTTGACAAATCTCACTTTAAGGTACATTTTCATCAGATGAAAAATGTGCAATTAGTTTGTGATTAATCCCGATTAACTATTTTAATCGATTAATTGACAGCCCTATTATCAACAGAATGTGGAGAGGTTACAGTGTTGACGTTATTTCAAAGACGTCTATGTATTTTGTTGCAGAGATATCTACTGAAATGAGCATGCTAACCAGCTAGCCCCGGCCCATCCTGTCTCGTTATACCACTTGTACTTTGAGAGGTGATAGTGAGTCAATGTAGCTAATGAGAGGCCGA
>CAKAOH010032011.1:0-36491 GCA_916701665.1 Sebastiscus tertius
AGTCGTTTTTGTGTTTGAATATTCAGTCTTGTTTTTTTTCTTTGGTCTCCAAATATGATGATTTCACTTGTTCTCAAATCTTGTGTCGACATAAGGCAAAAAAAAAAAAAAGTCAACAACTTTTACTTTTGGAAACAAATTAGATGATTTCAGTCTGATTTCATTTTAAAGAAGATGTGATGGCTCACTGCCACATATTTGTTTTCCAGTGGGAAAAAACACAAAATGTAGAATAATTCGTTAAAGAGGCAGGTTTTGATCAAATTGTTTTACAGTGTATGTGTCTCTTTCCACAATTAATCAATCAATCAAGCTGGACAAAGTTTAAGTTTCGATGCAATTTGTCCCCACCTCCAGATGTCCGAGAGTGGAAACGAAATGGACTCCAGACACAGTTGATGCACTGCAAAAAAAATGCCCATTTTTAACAAGTCGTTTTTGTGTTTGAATATTCAGTCTTGTTTTTTTTCTTTGGTCTCCAAATATGATGATTTCACTTGTTCTCAAATCTTGTGTCGACATAAGGCAGAAAAAAAAAAGTCAACAACTTTTGCTTTGGAAACAAATGAGATGATTTCAGTCTGATTCATTTTAAAGAAGATGTGATGGCTCACTGCCACATATTTGTTTCCATTTGAAAAAAAAAAACACAAATGAAAAAAAAGAAAAACTCCAGACACAATTCATGTACAGCTACTTCTAATTGGAATTTAGATGTACACTTTTTTTTTTTTTTTAGAAAGAAAACATGAAAATGTTGTATCCCCAAACTAAATGTCTGTAATTTGTTTCCAATTATACAGTGAACACAAACGCAAAACGTACATGCCAGAGGGGAAGAAAAAGATAAAGAACAGAGAGGGATGTTCTCATGTTGGGTGCATATTGTTTTAGTTTGAAATAAACATGCTTCCACAGAGCACTTTGTTGGATGCAACCGAGGGACTTGTAGTTTTTAGTTACTGATGACTTCCGCCTGTATGTTTCCCTAAGATTTTTGCTGGCTGACTGTTGAGGATGGGATTGTGCCTTTTTGAATGGATCTGACGTTTGTTTTTGTTTTGTTTTTTGCAATGCACTGCAAAAAATTCCCATTTTTAACAAGTCGTTTTTTGTGGAGAATATTCAGTCTTGTTTTTTTTTTGTTTTTTTTAAACATGGTCTCAAAATATGATGATTTCACTTGTTCTCAAATCTTGTGTCGACATAAGGCAGAAAAAAAAGTCAACAACTTTTGCTTTGGAAACAAATGACATGATTTCAGTCTGATTCATTTTAAAGAAGATGTGATGGCTCATTGCCACATATTTTGTTTTCCAGTGGAAAAAAAACACAAATGTAGAATAATTCGTTAAAGAGGCAGGTTTTGATCAAATTGTTTTACAGTGTATGTGTTTGTTAATGGCTGTATACTAAGATGATATAGTGAACAATTAATTGGATATTTCTGCTTATTTATTTAAATCAGGTTCCCAGCAGTCAGTGAAATGATTTTTCGTGGCGAAATAAAAAAATCAGCTAAATGAAACAAGAAGAATCTAAAGACGTTTCACCTCATCAGGGAAGTTTTGCTGAGACATGATTGGAAGTTCACAGAGATTCAGTCGGTTAGCAATAAAGGTCAATTGAGCTATGCAAGGCAGCCAAATGCAATCTTTGCTTATAAAAAAATGCTATATGTCTATTTCCTCTCACAAGTTGTTTCTCATAACCTAATTAAAATGATGACAATTACACAAAATTAATTATATATTAAAAAAAAAGCCAGTTTGGAGATGTGCACGTGTTTAGGAGACCTGATGATGATGATGTCATCTGAACTGGTCCTATAAATACAGGAAGTTGTGGGGGGAAAAGTTAAAAAACTAAATGCATTTGTATTTTGGAGTAAATAGTGTGGTAACGAGGTGAATGTAAATTATTATTGTATTTATTTATTTATTTAAGCTTATTTATTATAAGTCCGTCAATTTGAATGTGGATAATATATTATTAAAACAAATATTGTAAAATTCAACAGTGTTTCTTTTTTTTTTTTATGTGAATTCCCATACATTTAAAGTTTGTTTATGTTGTTGTATATTTCACTGCAGCTGGAAGGGAATTGGATTTATGTGTGAGGTAGAACAAAATGTTTCAAAACTATATTGAAACTGAACAACATGCCTTAAAAAAAAAGAGATGATGACCATCAATATGCAACGAAATGACAGTTTTGGATCGTTTGATGTGAACTTTTTACACTTCCTGTTCCTGCTGAAGAGCAACTGTGATGCACTTCATGTATTTCTGCACAATGTTGGTGACTGTACTCTCATAAATTCTGTTGATTTTGTAACTTTACCCGAATGATGGATGATTATTGGATAATATTCTTCATTTTTATTTATCTTTCTCTCTCTCTCACACACACACACACACACACACACACACACACTCTCTCTCTCTCTCTCTCTCTCTATCTCTCTCTTATACACGCACGCGCACACTCCTGAAAACTCGTTATGGATCGAAATATTCGTGAAATAATGTGTTGATGTTTTGTGATGTGTTTGTCGCAATAAAACGAAGCTGTGAGAGGCTTTATGTTGCAGCTTTCTGTGGAAATGATCGACAGCAGGAAGAAAAAAAATTGTTAGATTAATAAATTAACTAAAAAACGCCCTGGGCGTCATTTTATTTATTTATTTATTTATTTTATATTTTAATAATCTTGCATAACCTCTGAATTGTGGGTGATATACAAGGCCTTTTGTAATAGCGACATAAGTTGCGAATAATATCTTCTTTATTTCTTATTTTTTTTCTTACAATATGTTAAGTTTCAAAATACATTTTATCAATCATTTTACATAAATGTTTTAGCTTCACTTAAATTTAGTGTTTCAATTAAACAGTTACATTTAAAAAAACATAAACCTGAGAGGAAATCTAACGCAGAGTTTTGATATTGTTTATTTGAAAGAGGCTTGTCGATATAATGTGATTCAATTTCAGTCGATCAGCTGATTTGTGACCAACATGCCCAGGAGGTGTTGGGTGTCAGCCAGAGATCCCAGTCCTCCCAGTCACGAGGAGACAAGTGGATCTCTCTGGAGATATTAAAGGTGCTCCAACTCTCTAAATGGACAACAATTAGAGGTTATTTTTTCAGTATTTAAAAAAAAAAAATCCATTTCACTTTGCTTTCCTGCTCGTTACACGGTCCTACACATCCGATTTAAATGACACACCTATATTTTATTTATTAGGTGACTCGAGGTTTTACGCACCGTTTACAGGGCGGAAGGATACTGGACTATAATCTCATATAATCAGAGGAAGAAAGATCAAGTCGATGTTAATGAAATTATGAGGAGAAAGTAATTAGTTTGTGTTTATTATATCGGTGTTGATGATCACCGGCTGGATGAACTGGTTTTATACTTTCACTGCTTGTGTTTCACTTTCACTTTTAAAAGTATTGATTTCTCCTACATATATATATATATATATATATATATATATATATATATATATATATATATATATATCATCATTCAAAACCTGGTGAAAACAGCAAAATTCATCATTTTTGATCCAGACTCCAGAGTTCATTGAAAAACGTTGAAAGAATAAGTGCACACATGACAGATACTGATGATTTAAACATTTGGCTCAGGTACCAACTTTATCCAAGTCCAATTCATAAATTAATTCTAAAACAACACAGGAAAATTCATATAAAGCAAAACAGAAGAAAACAAAAGAAGCTTAAGCTGTGACCCATGGAGCTCTATAGCCACCTGTATAAAAATAAATTAAAGTTAACAGCAAAAAAAAACATTAACAACCTTAAAAACTTCCCTCAAATGTCTGTAATGAACCAATTGTCTTTTTTTATTTTTATTTTTTATAAAATGTTATATTTGGTGTGTTCAAGGAGATGACAGACGTGAGAAATAGTGTGTGGTCTATGGGAAAATCAGATAACTGAGTTTGAGAAGGGGCTTGCGGGCTTGTAGCTGACTGTATTTTTTTTATTATATATATATATATATATATATATATTTATTTTTTTAGGTTATTTTTGGGGCTTTTGCCTTTATCGATAGTGACAGTGATAGTTATGAAAGGGGGAGAGAGAGAGGGGATGACATGCATCAGCTTCAGAGAGAGGAGGGAAACAAACACATGCATGACTCTATAGTATATTTGACAATTTGAAAACATAAAAACAATATTTTTAAAGTCCTGTCAAAGAAGAAACTTATTTCAGCATTTATTCAATTCTGTAGAAGCTGAATTAGACAGCAGATTAGGGGTTGCAAATCATCTGTAATCTAATGTTAAATCACATCTTCATATTTGTTTTTTACAGATGAGCATAAAATTAATCAAAAGCTTTGCAAACATTTGAACTATAATGTAATTGTGGAGAGCAACAACAGCAAAAGGAAAATCAGAAAACACAAAGTTCAGCCTAAATGGAAGCTTCTCGTAGGAAGAATGAATCCCTTTTAGATATCATAAAACCAGCACGTACATTGCACAACATGTCATTTTCCTCTTCTGTGGATGCAACTGCAAAGAATTTCAAACTCTGTTGGGACTCATGTTGATTTAGAAATCAATGCTGCTTTTTGTGAATTGTGTCTCCAGCTGCCAAGACAGGAATATCTGTGAAATCACAAATTCAACTCGTAGAAGAAAATAAGAAGAAACATTGAGGGTTTTTTCTTTTTATTGAGAAAAGGTCTTGTTTTCTCATCTTCATTCCCTCACTCATCCCTCTCTCCCTCTATATCATCATAAAACTAGAAGACCGGGTTACTGGAGGTCCCTTTGGGGCCCTAAAAGCTCCTCTTTAGCCCCCCATCCTTCATCACCAGGCCTTATTTATCCCATTCACTAAAATTCTCACCATGTCATCATACTGCTTTTTCTACTGTGTGTGTTTGTGTGTGTGTGTGTGTGTGTGTGTGTGTGAATATATGTATGCATGTCGGAGGAGATTTAAATCCCTCTTGGGGCCTCACAGAGAGGCTGACGAGGGTGAGGAGGAGTCGAGGAAGGGTGGGGGTGTTTCACGCCCACAGGGTCCACAGGGCGGCGTGCAGCAGTTTAGCACGGGGTCAAACGTGTACACGTACCCCTACATTCATGCAGCTCATTAATCTGTGTGGAAAAGAGAGACCGAGGGGGAGAAAGAAGTATAGTGAGAGAGAGAGAGAGAGAGAGAGAGAGAGAGAGAGGGAGCATATGGCCCGGCTCTGTGTGGGAGGTGAAGGACAGGAATGGGGGATATATATCGTATAGAGGTGAATTTGCAATCCGAGATGTTGTGTCGTAATTAGTGCAAAACAAACACGGTGTTTCTATAGGGACGTAGTTGCAGAAGGACACCTCGGAAGTTGAAAAAAGTTTTGTGCTATCACTTATAACACAACTGCATCTTTATATGTATTTTATTTTGTGATATATTATGGTAATTTATTGTAATCAGGAGCCTTTTTCCCTGCAATGTCTGAAAATCCGAGCACCAGTCAAGAAAAAAATGAAAATAATGTTCCCCGCCACGTCGGCAAGCATCCTCAAATTTCGTGCCATTCCCAAGCCCCAGATGGTGTGGGATGGGAAACGTTCCCCCATTAAATTCCTAATAATCATTTCTCCTGCGGAATCGGGGGTGGTGGCAGTGGGGATGGAGGAGGGTGGGGTGCGAGTGTGTGTGTGTGTGTGGCTTGGAAGTGAGGATTGGGTTGGTGGGTGAGGGGAGTAGAGGGATTTGGTGTTTTAATTAGACAGATTTAAGGAGCTGAACCCCCCCCCCTCTCAACGTGTGTGTGGAGAGAGACTCACTCACATTCATTTATGCTTATATTTCTGTGCGTGTGGGCGCATGTGTGAAAAAATTACACATATGAGTAAAGACGTGTGTGTGTTGCAGGTCACGGCAGGGCTGATGCTGCAGCAGAGGAGGCCTGACACTCCAGTACTATGGGCCAGGATCTCATTAACGTGTCAGATTGGTGGATCAGTCTCTCTGGCAGCCGGCCCGGCCTCTCACAGGAAGTACTTTCTCTCTATCTGTGAACTTGGCACTGAGAGGTTAGAGAGGGAGGGAGGGAGGAAGATGAGGGGAATATATTGGCCTGAAGGAGAGAGGAGAGACAGAGGCATTAATTATAATATTTGGTCAGATTGGATAAATATTGGGTGAAGGATTGTGGTTTAAGAGCTGCTTTTATCCGTCGGGGGAAATTTAATGAGTTGTGAAACAGGAGCCCTGATTTCCGTGGAGCGAGAGAGTCAGACCGGCTCCTGCAGTTGCACTATTTTGGAGGTGGAGATATGCTAAGTATGTGACAGGAGCATCTGTCACTACATCACCTTTGTGCGTTGTGCTCTTTGTCTGCTCCAACTGGGTGTGTGCACACGTGTGTGTGTGTGTGAGGAAGTGTGTGTGGCTATACTGGCTACAATATGAGAGAGTATAGGTTGGCTTTTGGAGCAGGTGGGAGGCATACAGGGGTGTGATCCTCTGACACCCCAGCAACACCCTATTTCAGGGCACACTGAGAGACACGGGTGCTACTGGGTGTATCGATTCCCTCGTCTGTGAACATGAGCATGTGGTAGTCATGACTACACTATGGTGTGCGATACATAGATAGATAAGGCAGGGGAAATAATGTTGACATTTCCTTCTAAATGCATTCATTCCACAAGTTAAAAGAATAAATTGAACATGAACAACTTGGTTTATAATTGAGTTTATATTGTTATGATACACTTTCACAGTTAAGTGAACAATTAAATGTCTCATTTCACGGATGAATTGATGAATTGACATTCCTAGTCTCTGGTAGCTGGAAAGCCAATCTCTGAACCCATCAGATATCGGTCTGACGACAGATAAGCCTCTTGGGCCAAGAGCTATATTTCTGGGGTTCCAGTGTGGCCAAGCCAAGACTTTCTTTTCCGTGTGCTGCTTGTTGTTTGTTTGTCCATGGACTGTTTACCTGCATTCAACCAAAGTCTGCTCCAAAGTGATTGTTCAGTACTACTACAAACGGAAACCAAAACACTTCCGATGCCAAAATCTCATGAATGCAGGATCTGTTTATAAAAATTACCTGATAGCTGAATAGCTCGTTAGCTAGTCTATAATTTAGTGGACAATGAGTGCTTTCTTTATTGATAAATTGATGCAAAATAGATAGATCTTTTTTAAAATTTTCCTTATATTCATTAAAGCTAGGGTTGGTAATCTTAAGAAACTAGCAAGAGTACGCTAGATTTAAAAAATCATCCAACCGAAAAACACCGCCCAGCGTTGCCAACTCTTTTCCAATGAAAGTAGGGTGCCATTGTTCCAACGGTCTATTATTCTGAAACCCCAATAGTCATCATGAAGAGTAGCCCATGGCTAATTACTATGCAAAATGACGTCATTGGACCTTCCTGGTTGCAATATATATTTTCCTACCATGATGAAGGCATGACCCGCCCTACTATGCCTCTGGTTGGCTTATCCTGATATTCTTACCCTAAACCTAACTAATCTCACTCATCATGCCTAAACCTAAAGGAAACACTAGTTTGCTTGCTCTATGGGCCCAAGCCCCTGTGAAGAGCATTGGGCTTTGAAGCCAATAGTGGCCAAACAGTGGAATTACAACTTCCGTTCCCGTCATGTGATGCCATTGGGCCCAAAAAGACTTGTTCCCATAGCATTACATTGGGAAAAAGATGTCTGTAACTCAACGGCTAATTTTTTTTGAGGTAAATCAACTTCCTATTACGAACACTTGAATAGCCTTCATTTAAATTGGGTCGAAAAAGTTGTAAAATGCACTAATAGCCAATATTTTCTTTCCTCCATCTATGTGAATGAGACCCAGACTGCAGCTGGGAGGTGGAGTTAAAGGAAACACTTGTGCGACTGCTCCATGGGCCCAATGATGTGGAAGCAGCGCAGAAGATCCGGGTAATTATATATCCAAAACTTTTTTGTCTTCATGCGCCACTGAGCGACTTTTATAAGACAAAAAATAAGTTGTTGAAAGTCTTTCAGAGCCTCGTGAAAAAAAAAAAGGGAAAATGATATCTATGTATGTGAATCAATTGATTAAATTTCGTGACTATTTCACAAACTGCCGTGAAACCGTGTTGGATGTTGTTTATGTACATTAAGTCCAACCCTGATGTTTTTCCTAAACCTAAAGGCAAATTCATACCTTCCGTGTCCGTGAGGGTCAGCTTTGGTCTGCATGGTGTAAATGTCATCATCCACCCATGTCTGGGAGGGTCAGCGCGGATCCTGGACATCACCAGACCTCCTGCTCACCTGTTCCCACTTCCCCATTAGTCTCACTGTTTATTGTAGCCCTGTTCCTTTGTTGGTGCATCTTCCATCATTCATGGAGTTTTAGTCTGCCCGTTACCTACCATTACCTGCCTGCTTATGTCTGTGTTCAGGTCCTCCCTGCCTGTTCTGCTCTCCAAACTGTGACAATAGCAAGGGCGTTGACTGGGCATGCTCCAGTTTCGTTCCATAGTCCAGTTGGTGGCGTATGCACCTCTAGCTCCATCATTTGCCAAGAAGAAGAAGAAGATAACAAAGTGGATGCTTGTTTTGAGACAACAGAGAGGCTGTGCGAGGAGAGCTGCCGTTACCCACGTTAATATAATTTGTCAAAGCCAAATGGTGTTGAACTCCTTGCAAACAATGTTACGGTGCATTGCCGCTACCAATTGGAGTGGAGTGTGGATTGGGAAATGCGCATGCGTGGAACGCTAGACCGATGCGGACGCCCAATTGTAGTATGAATTGAAACACAACATGCAAAGTATGTCTGAGGCTTTACTAAATGGTTTTGTTGCCTACAAATAACAAACTGCGACCATTTTACGATAACGATGTGGTGTTAAATGACACGCGAAAAAACTGTTTCACAGTGAAAATACGTATCATGACACACGGAATGTCTTTAAAAGTGGCGTGTTATTTATACGCTTATGAGATCACGTTGACCCTGTATGAAAACATACTTTGTATATTTGGAAATTTCTCTATCATTATTTTTTGTCACGTTCATCAAATGTGCAAGTCTAAGTTTGTGGCAAATGGGAGGATTACCACTTCAATACTTTTCTTCGTATTGGGTGTTAAAGTTAGAAGAATTACACATAGGTAGGTAGGTAGGTAGGTAGGAAGACAGACAGATAGAGACGGCCTCTGACCCTGTCAGTGCTCCTCCTGCTGTCTTGTGTTTTTCCTTTTGCAGCTTGCCTGTAGGTAGAGATGGGCGGAGCCATCTAGCGTAATGTCTTGCTCCTGGGCAGGCTGGGCTGAGGGTATTTAGGCTGCCTTCACATGATAAGAAATGTCCTCTTCACTCACCGCGAGGTAGGACGCAGAGCCTTGCAGAGGCAAAGCTCAGCGCAGGTATAATCAAAACGTGCGGTAGAACGCCATTCAGTGTTTCTAGGCAACAACAGTTGCAGCTGTTATCTCATTGGTTGCGCTTTGAAAGGTCAGTGGCAACCAAGGTCAAAGTTAAAATAATTTGAACTTTTAATGCCGCGCTCGCAGGTAATTTCGGGCAGTGTGCCACGCCAAGGGTAGCACTTCACTATCACAGACACCACTGACAGACTACAGATTCCTTTATCATGTTTTTGTCTTAGTTTCAAATAAAATATGGTTTAAATTACATTAAATCTTGTGTCTTTGTCGAGCTCACTGAGCTTGGGCTGTGACAAGATAGATAGATAGTTAGATAGATAGATAGACAGAGAGACAGACAGACAGACAGACATCAGTACCTTTCTGAAGCTCCACTGACACTAATGTTCTACCACCATCCACCACATTCCCATTTGGAAATGAGAAATCACCAACATTAAACATGTAAGAACAAGTAGGAACTTTCTCGGCTCATCTAGACTAATTATATAGCGCTTTGTGAGGAGTCATTAGGTCCATAATTAAGTATCTATTAGTATGGAGAAAGAATCCATTCATAATATCGATACTAAAAGGACTTACTGCTCTTTCTTAACTCATAACGTATTGTTTCATAATCACTCCTCCTTATGATTAATAAGAATCTTGATCGACCATCAAATATCACTCAATTCAGATGAGGTAACCACTGTAGTGCCACCTTTCATTGAGTGCAATGGAGGCAAAGTTTAATATGAAAAATCTCATTTTGAAGTATTTCCCTTCGCTGAGCAGGATTTGTCTGTAAAATAACATTTGGTACACAAGCATCAGCTGGCAACAAACAACAATGTGCATCAGCAAAATCAAATTAAATGTGTTTTTTTTTTTTTTTTACAGAAGAGAGTACTATACTGTGCAGTTTACATTGTAAGACATGCAGATGCACATTGGGAGATTTTTGTGGTCTGTAGCAAATGTCCCAACCTGGCATGGAGAGTCATCTTATCCAAGTATGATCTCTCTACTGTAGAAGATCTTCGCATATCTTTTTAGTATTCTAGTCCATTCTGCGCCATCACCAATCTGTCCCATACTGCCTTTCAAGCATTTCCTGTGGGACTCATGCTGTGTTCGCAAGGCCTCCCTCTCCCCCTCACACACACACACACACACACACACATGCACATACTGTGGTGACTGCAGAGGGAAGTGAGCTGTCTGCGGAGGGTTGGATTCTTGGTGCCGGTCCAAAAATGTGTCACTCGGGACACGCATGGCCTGCTGGAGGCAGGAATTCTGTCGCTAATGGGCCCCGCAGCCGTCGGCACCACCTGGGGATATGGGAGACGGGATGGATGGATGGGGGAGGATGGGGGAGGGAGGGAGGGAGAGTATGCAGCACAATGCGTTCGTAACAAACAGGAGGATGGGGTGTGTGTATGTGTAATATGGAAATTGAGTGATCTATCTATCTATCTATCTATCTATCTATCTATCTATTTATCTATCTATCTATCTTTCTTTCTTTCTTTCTTTCTTTCTATCTATCTATCTATCTCTTGCAGCAATTTATCCATGAAATGAAACACTTTATTGTTCACTAAGCTGTGAAAGCAGCTTGAACGCATTTTTTTTTTTTAATTTTAAATCTGCAGCAATAAAAAGAGGAGAGTTTTCCATATTCTATCAGATATAAACCAAGTTGTTTGCGTTCAATATGTTCTTTGAACTTGTGGAATTAATGTATTTAGAAGGAAAAGTCAACATTTTTCCCCGCCATGAAAGACAGCTTATAAAAAATGTGAAGGCATAAACAGGCAGGGCAGGTGTTGACGATGCAAATGAAACGGATGACAGATGGTGAGCTTCGCGATTGCTCACTGTGCAGATAATGGATGGAGGTAATCAAATTCCTCTGAGGCTTTGGGACTTTCTTCAGAACTTTCTCATCAATTGCACCATCAAACAGTACCGTCGTCAAATACATCCACCTCCCCCCCCTCTACCTCAAACGAAGGATACAAAGAAGTTACAAGATTTTATTTTCTGACGGCCGAGTTTTGCAGCTAAATGTTGAAAATACACTTTTGCTGTTAATGTTTGTCGAACTGACAGACACAAGATCACGATCGTGTCAAATCCAGGTGTCCTTTTTATCTTCATACATGTTTATGTGCATGTTTGTGTGTGTGGCTTAGCGGGGGATCAGATGACAAGTTTTTAAATTGTACTGCAGCTATTATAGAAAAGCAACAATCACATCAGTAGGCCAACAAAGCAAGTCTGCAGGGGAGAGTCTGCTGTTTCCATCCGTGCAAACCCTCCTTTCATGTTCTGTCATCGAAGCTTTCATAGATGTATTCACTCGAGCTGCAAAAGTTGTTGTTACTTCAAAAAGGAGGATCACGAAAGCGAGCATCTGATGTGTATTTTTCGGATTTGTCACCGGAGGGAAACAGGCGGTAGTTGTGTAAATTTCCCCATCAGTGTGGTGACAGCCATTTGATTTTCATAGGGCCCAGTTTGAAGGTCAGTTTAATGGTCCATTTGTGTTTTGTATTCGTCGTGCTTCAGTGGAAGCTTCAAAACAAAGCGGGTCAGACGACGCAATAAACGACATTTTCTTTTATGACGAAAACATGTCATTAAAAATGTCTTCCAATAAGAGTGGAAAACTATTTTATCGCACAACTTATTCTATCAAAGCCTTTCTGGAGAAATTAATTTGCAAACTTGGCTTCGCTGTTATCAGTATGGAAGACGAACACTGTTCACGCGTCAGACGAGACTTGAAAATGCCAATTCTGTATCAGAAAAGCATTTTCCTGTCACAACACTCGAGAGCGGCATATTACTGCAACAATTCTCTTTCACACTTCCAGCTATGATAACAGCTTCAAGTGTCAAACATATGTCTGCAGAAAAAGCGTAGGAGAAAGTATCACAGAGGCAAAGGGAAGAAAGTATGCTCAATATCACAAGTTTTTTATGTGTCAGGTGATGCTTTTTTTTTTTTTTTTAATGCCTGTTTTTCTTCTTCAATAAATGTGATAATTGCTCCGGCAAAATCTCAGGACAGCGCACCATATTGGTTATGTTAAAGGTGCAAAAAAAGCATTCGCTTTGCATTCCTTTTTATGTTCGTATGATACTGGTGCAGCAGTTTTCTGACAGGCTGGTGAGTAACCTGCTGGGACGTGTCTCTTTCTAACACCTACATTGGAGGAAAACTCTATGATGAGAATGAGAAACACATTGTTAGAGAAATATCCAGCACAAGCCTCCGTAAAATAAGTTTTCCTGTTGTTCCGTGCCCAACCAGATCAAGGGCACAAACAGCCAAGTGAGTGTAATTAACTTTTTCCAAACTCATTTGGATAATCTCTCCCTCAGTTACCTTAGCTTTGTGTGAAATTCCCAATTAACTATATCCCGGCGAAATCACAAAACAACGCCATGTGAAATTTCTTAATGAATTCCTTTGTCTCTGACTGGCACAGATGAGGCATGAGAAAGGCACATGTACGGCGAGCGTATTAGTTAGGCGAGCCCATGTGATGGTGCCCGTTCACGGCTGACGGAGCGTTGGTATCCTCGGGCATGGCTGCCAAGCTGCCAGTCTGTGCCGTCACACCTTGCTGCCTTTAAAGATTGCCCTGCAGAGACGGGGAGGGGGTACGGAGGGCCTCACGTTTTTAACAACGCACAGTCTGGCAACCCAGGAGGGTTTACGACTCAGGATCGGTGCCAAGAACTGCCCACCAGAGAGAAAGGGGGGTGTGGGGAGGGTGGGGGGGGGCGCAAGGAGATATGGGTGTAGAGCACACACGGTCACATTAACGCAAGGTATGTGTGCATGAATATGTGCATATGAATGCTTCCTCTACATCAGTGTGTGTGTGTGTGTGTGTGTGTGTGGCAGCTGCGTCCAATATTGGGGTGTATATCCAACAAAACAGTATCTCAAATCAATTCATCAGGCTTTCTCTGTGACATGTTAAGGGAAAAAGAAAAGTGCCTGCACATACAATGTCCTAGCATCATGCACACACACACACACACCACACACACACTTTGCCTTTTCTCAGTAATCCACACAAATGGCAGTGGATGGCAGAATGTAAATGAGCTGGTTATTACACAGCAACGTTCATCAAGCTGAGCTGGAAAGACTTCAATGGCCCTGATGAATATGCATGCAAATTTGTTAATTAAGTTAATTATTCTGCTGAAAATTCATTTGTCTTCCCAAGGACATTTCTGCGATGATTTTAACATGTTTCCACCATTAGTCATGCACGGTGCTATTGAAAATCACTTCTGTTCACCTTTTGGAAAGTTGCGGCCAAAAAGGGGGGAATAGAACACCTACAAATGAGGAGGAGGAGGAGGGACGAAGCAGGTAGAGGACAACATATCAGGGGGCGTGGAGTGTGGTCGGAGGTAGACGGCAGCTGGTGCAGCCTGAGGATAAGGAAGGGTAAGCCAAAAAGCACGGGCTGTAGGATATTAGCTCAGTGGGTAGAGCGTTGAGGAGTCAGTGCCAGGTCTGGAGGTCCAGTTCTCATCGGGACCATCCAAGCTAAAAATGTTTTCATTCACAGTCCTGCAAAGCACTTTGGACTAAAAAACTATATGTTCTGTTTTATGATGTTATATGATGTGAGGTTATGTTAGGATGTGGACAGAAATATAACATCTGATGTCAAGGTTACACTCTTTGACATACAGTTTTATGAGCTAAATGAATGAATACGTAAATGTCTTGGGAATACGGTACAGCTGTTTCACTATATTAATGGCCTAATCTGTAATTGTACACATAAATTTAAGATATATTCCCATACATAATGTCACGTTATGTTCGGTCATGTTATTTTTATGTTATCTTGTTACGTGGCTTAACTAATTCATGATAAAATGTTATCGGCCTAAAATGATCATGTTAATTCTCATCGGCTCTTCAAACACATTTAGAGGATTGATATGTTAATCTTAATCTTAATCCTAATTTGAAATAAAGGCAAAACAGTGGACATGAAGCTAAGCATGCAAGCATACCGGGGCAACGCAGGTCTCTTTATTATCAGTGTTTCAGGATCGTTGCTGGTGTTACTGTGTTTTATGTTCCACAATGTTTCCACTCTTGCTCTTAACCCCCTGAATCCCACGGGATCGCTATTCTGTCTTTCAGAGGATGTAGCAGGCTCAGTTTTAGAGCTATAGTGAAGATACTGGTATTATCTGAAACTAGAAAAGGAATCCTGAGTAATCCATCGGTACCAACCATGCCATGTTTGTCGGGACGGAGCCTAAATAACTTGTGGATCCAATGAGCCCAATTATATTCATGTGTGATGATGTCCCAATAGTAGCCATTCCATATAGTGAGACTGTATAAAATGACCTGCTGGGACCTCTATGATAATCACAGCCTCATGAAACTTTACAGCCATAAACTAGAGACCTACAGAGACCTACTGTAGGGCATTCAGAGGATGGATGGCTTTCCTAGGTAGATTGACAATAAGGGGGTTTCTGAGCTGTTTCCAGAACAGAAGTGCTCACCATCCAATCGCCAGACATTTTTTTTATACTAAATCAGCATGTTTTTTTCTATGGTGTTCCTCAAGGTCTTGATGTCTTAATGTGGTATTTTGGAGGGGTTATTGATACATTTTTATCAATTCTTGAGTGGTAGAAAATGGTTCAATTTAGCACCTAATCTGTGAAATAAAAGGTATCAACCCAAAAATTCATACAACAACTTATGAGACATAATAGAGCATGGGGATGGCCACCATATACTATCATAATGTTCTAAACCCTTATACACTCTCACAATTAATTTAGATGAATGCATTAATGAATTAATTTATTTCTGAGTTATGACTAGAATAACTTGACACACAGTGCTGGTGTCAGGTTCTCAGCTTTCAGATGATGTGCACCACTTCTATGTGACATCTACTGTTGACCTGCTATCTCCCCCTAAAGTCCCCCTGTACCCTCCTAAAAAAACTGTGCTTAAGCCATGAGTGATGATGTGTCTTGTAGTCAAATTTAATTATATTGCTTATCAATAGTTTTTTTTTTTTTTTATCCATTTGTCTTTTACTGTGACAGTCAGAAAGTTTGAATAGAGCTTATGTCTTTTTGCTCAAGCTAAATATGGTTTGCTTCTTTTTTTTTAATCTATTTTATTTTGCTGATTATTTTATCATGTACAGGTAGGTAGATCTTTATTGTGAAAATTAAAATTGGGCATTAGGCTAAGCCTGCAAGCATGCACTGAGGCAACACATTTATCCGTATTTCAGGATTGTGTTATATATCCCACAGTGTTTCCACCCTTTCCACACTTGCTGTTAAAGTAGTACCTTTTTATTTTATTATATATTTTATCATGAAGCCCTTTATTGTGAAAATTTAAATTGTCATAATTAATCAATTTACGTGATTTGACCCTTCACAATGACTTCTCAATAACCTACACCTTTGCATCAATGTATGTTATGTTACTCCTTGACAAATGTGGACAGAAACATAACATCTGAAGTGAGGGTAAAACATTATAAAATTGAATAAAATATAATGGGAATACAGCCATATCTGCTTATTGGAGACCTTATGTAGAATTTGTGGACAATAAATGTCAGGTATATTCTCATGTCGTGTTTCTAGTGTAATGTTTCATTATGTTGTGTCAAGGGCCTTGTCCTCGACAACAGTCCTTCTCTAATCATTGTCCACAAAGTAATAAAAAAATATAGAAGAAATACTTGTAAACAAGCAACGTTAAAAATGAAAGTTTCGAAGCAAGAGATGCTGTAGAAAAAAAAAAGTGAAGATACAAAATAAGCCAGATGGGAAAAATTTAGCAAGAAACATCAGGACGCACTGTTTGAAACATCAAATGGCCAGTCTTACAAGAGGCAGCTAAGCCTTTGCAGTAGGTTTAGTCTGAATATCCAGATGTTTGATTTGTTAATTAAGTCTCCATGGTAGTTAATCACTGTGTTTTTCTATCTGACAACAGCAGGTAAGAAGAGGAGGATGACCCTAAAATATAGAGATATGATGGTGTGGGATATACAGAGACAGGCTGCATTTGTTCTTTGTGGTGAACAACACACGCAGCCAAAAAAGTTGCTGACTCAAAAAAAAAACAAAAAAACATGACAAACAGCTCTTCAGCTCTTTTGTAGAGACTAATTATCCTATCTATAAGTGTATAAGAGAGTCTTAATTCTTTGTGGCTGCAGATTGTAATCAATAATGTGGCCTAGTAATAATGAAACAAACAGCATAATGCCAATACCCATGTACCCTCTAGTGGAGAAATGTAACACTGCAATGGCAAAATAAAAGGCCAAGATGCAGCAAGAGAGGTGTTATTTTTTTGTATCTATCATCTTTCAAATTAACATTTTTTTAAGAATGTACTCCAAAACATGTCACCCTCCTGGATTCATAATCGAGCAATAAGATGTGTTTGTTCAGATGTGTGTTAAACAGTGAATCTAATCCTTTTTTAAAACATTTTATTCCCATGACAAATTCAATCAGGATGAGGTGCATTAGCGAAATGTCATACATGCCAGTGTACGTCATAGGAGGATTAAGTCATCTATATTTGTTCACTAAAACAGTTGTTTGTAATGATAAGGCTGACACACTTAATCGATTTGCACGCATTTCCCTGACAGTCCAGATTAACAGGCAATAAGGCTTTATTAGCAATATGCACAAAATACGCGCACATTTACACATTTGCAAGGCATCAATTAAATTCACATATGGTTGGAGTAATTATCGTTACAGATAACTGGAATTAAAGGGGAGATATCGATGTGAAAAAGGAGGGCGAGGTGCCCTGGAGAAAAGAAGAGCAGGGAGTGAACGTTGGGGCCAGGGAGGGCTAGTAGCAGAGACTACATAAGAAAACAACAACAGCTGTTTAGCTTGTGGCTAAAAACAGGATGGAACAACAACATCATTTGCTAAGAAAATGATCCGGGGAAAGAGATTGTACTGACTCGAAGATATGAAATGGGATGCCTTAGATTGTCTTTGAGCTCCGTGGGGTGTGTTTTTTTTCTGTATGGCTTTGTCTTTTTTCTCAGTGGTTTTTGATGTTATTAATTCTTACAATAAACTTTCTGCATATTGTTTTATTTGCATATTAAAAACAAAAATCGGAAAAACACATTTTTAGTCCTCTTCCCAACAGCTGACACTCCACAGCAAGGTAAGATGGGATCTAACAGAGGTTTGGTATCTTCCATCTCAGAAATGCTGATGCGAACATGAAACTGTTGTCAGGCTATTAAATAGGCATTATCGGTCGCTATAAGCACCATAGATGTGGGTCAATAGGGGCCTACCACACCCAATAGTAGGTTTTATCATCTATTCATATGGTAGATCATCAAAAGATGGAATAAAAGAACACAACTGTGACCTCTAATGACCGTAGTAATTAAGACAAGAGCAGAAGTGGAAGTCAGGAAGTACTGGAAGTAAACAAGTCGCCGTTACTGTGGTTGCGTCTCCCTACAATACGTGCGCGTTTGAGTGCAAGTTATACAAGAAGTGTAACATTTTTTACTTTTACCTTTAGTTTCTATGTAACGTTACTTTTGACAACAATAGGAGTTTGGGAAGAACCTGAGCCGTTCTCAGCTGCCTAACAATAGCCTGACATGATGAAACAAGTAACATCAGCTAAGTTAACACTGCTTAGCTAGCGTTAGCTATCGACGGTAGTGGAATTTCATAAAGGCACTGTCTCTGGGCACAGAATAAATTAACTCAATCAACTAACGGTGGTGTTATTATGAAATACAACATTAGTTGCTCTAACTAGGGCACCCTAATGACCACAAACTAAACCCGTTCTCACTCTCAACTCGCCAAATACCGCAATCTGGTAAGTGCCCCTCGGCGTCGGAAACTGACACATGGAGACACCCTTGAACAACAGTATGTGATCACCAGGCTTTCAACTAACTCCAATGTAAACCCACCCGTGGCGTTATTCCACGGTCGAAGCAAATGACGTAGTATTAATAGTGTGAGAGTCCACTCAGGGCAAGCGGGAGGGGTGTTGGATGGTTCAAACACACACAAGACTTTCAACCAGGAGACTGGTGTTCGTGTCCTGTGTGAAACTAAAAGTAACATTGACTTATTTTGTCACGTCAGTCTTTAGTCACATGACTTGTCGGTATCGTCAGTCCCATGAGTCACGTGAGTCGCTAGCGACTTTAATGTTAACGTCAACCATGACCGTTTCCTAACCCTACCTAAGTGGTTGTGTTGCCTAAACCTAACGTCCTGTGAAAACAGAAGTTTATTTTGAAAGGTCACTGGATGTAAGGACAGTATATTGACACTATATCACTGGTCCGTCCAAAAGTAACACAAGAGGGGTACCCCGTGCGTCGGTCTCCGATGCTGAGGGGTACTGACCAAGCGGCGGTATTTGACGAGTTGGGAGTGAACATGTGTTGGTTTGCGTCACCGAAAAGTGGCGCTGAGGGGTTGGACAAGGTGTCAGTATGTGATGAGTTGAGATGAGGACGTGGGGTGGAGGTTGTGGGCGATGGATTGATGTCTTTGAATTCACAAGCGTTAAGTTTTGCTTTCACTTGTGAAACGTTATTTTAAGTCAAAACATGATTTTTTTTCCCCAAAACTTAACTAAGTGGTTTAATTGCCTGAACCTACATTTTTTTTTAGTTTTGTTGCCTAAACCTTAAGAAGCCTTTTTGTTTGTGTTGAAATGTAATGTAACATAGAGCCATAGACTGTATAAGAAGTGGACGTAGTCATTGTAACGTCAGTTGCCAACTTGGATTTTTGCAACCAGAAGTGACACAAGAGGGGGGAGCTAAGTTGAATAAGACATTTTTTGCAACCAGAGGAGTCGCTGGTTATGAAAGAGATTGCAAATTTAAAGCACTTTCGCAATGGCTTCACTTTTCAGATCCGAGGTAGCCCACTGATTAGAGTGGGTTGCTTTAATGGCCTGATAACAACATATGCAAGATTGTGGGATGGATGTACCCAAAACTGCATCATAGAGTGCAATGCAGGTTTGAATCTTCTCTATTCAGAGGTCACTATTTTGACTGCATAAAGACACATTACAGACTAAAATACAGGTCGTCATTATTGTTGACTTGTACACACAACTTTATCATAACTACAGTTTCCAATTTGTGGATACTATTACACACACAGATAATATTCGGCACAAAACCCTCTCCCAGTGCCTGCCAGAGAATGTGTGAGCACACCCGTGACTGCTCTGCCCTTGACTTGTATCCATTCATCCAAGCGTGCTGGATGGTTTAGTTAATTAAGCTTAATCTACCCCCAGAGACAGATATGAGTGCTGTTACAGTGGCCCACTGAGCTGTCCCTATACACTCTTCTCTGGACCCCCCGTGGAGCCATCAGGGCCGCGCTACTCAACCATGTTCAAGTACACTGACAGGGCTCTAAGGAAACACATAACATATAATAGAGTTAAAAGATTTGGACCACGGAAGAGGAACGACATTTTTTTTTTAAATGTTTTAATTACCGAAATAACACAGCTAAATTACTTAAACTGTTGGAATTTCTGGTGCACATAATTTTAAAGAAAAGCAACCAAAAGCACCTGGACTGTTGAGTTAGACATACTTGACTGGCTATGATTTTAATCACAAATATGCAGTCTGTTTTTATTTTATTGATCCTGCTGCTGAGAGCTAATTTGTTTATTCTGCGTCATATAGACAAGGTCACCCCAGAGGGAAATACTTCCCTAACATATTGGCCAGGCTGATGTGTAAAGCAAAAAAAGAAGAAGAAGAGGGAATAAATTACCCAGATTCAGAATTGCTTTATCTGCAGTTAAAGTGGGTGCACAAGGAACATTGCCTGGTTAATTGGTGCTTGCACATAATGAAGACAGAGACTAAACAGGTGTGGACAGAAATATAACATCTGATGGTGAGGTAATACTCTTTGACATACACTTTGTAAGCAAAAACAATGTGCTGGGAATACATTTATTTCACTTTTGGAGGCCTGATCTTTCATTTTTGGCCACAAAAACACACATATGTATTGTATATTTACATAAATTAATAATGAACAATAAGCAACTTGAGTCTGATAGATCAAAATGTAAAACGCAGACTTGTTTTACCAAATATTATTTAATCATAACATAATCAAACATGAAACATTAACAGCATACAGTAATGTTAGATATAAATGTTGTTGCATTGAGATAGCTCAAATCATACTTGAATTTAATATTGCACTTTAAAGATATTCTATTCTATACAGTATGCATGATATCAATCAGTTACATGCCGTTACAAGTGAAATTGTCCATCCTGTATGTAAATCATCAACTGTTATCACACTGACATCAAAGCATGAGATTTAAAATGAATATTAACAAAATCATATTGTTTATTTTTGTTGCCATCTTGTGGGTTGATTTGTTCAGTGCAGTAAAATCATCATAACGTGATCTTAGGTGTTGATTTAAGCGAGAAGAACAAAGTTACTTTAAAGAAAATGCAAGGAAGCTTGCTCTATGGATTTGGAAGATTGACGAAAGATCCGGGTAATTTTATACTCGGAAATCAAGCTTTTTTTTACTTCATGAGTCACTGAGCAACTTTCATAGGAATGAATGGGGCCCCACTTTAAACGCTGTATCCAGTTCTCTTTATACATCCACTGTTTACAGCTTAATGCTATTAGAGTTTAGACTAACATTAGCTGTCCTGCTGTTTAATAGATTTAGGGAAATTTACACTCCAGCAACCGCAGCCGACATTAGCCTACCTGAGGTAGCATTACGTTTGCCAAATAGCATCATATCGTTGAAAGCCTTTTCTCTTGTAAACCTAAAAGTTAAAACATGCTTTTTGAAAATTAGGCTACTGACTATAAGCTCAGCTGCCAAACAACATGAAATAACACTGTTATAGGCCTATCAAATTCTAGGATTAGGGACTGTGATGTGTTTTTTTGCGCCCTCAAATCCATTGTTGTCATTCCCTAGCGCCTGTATTTATTAGGGGTTGACGGCTGCACACAGAGATAAAAATAGTTAAATAGCTTCAGTGCGCACTGCATGTCATGTGACGAGGAACAGCCAATCACAGTCGGCAGATATCTTTTCTTTCTTCTGTAAATATCAGTCTAGGGTACATATATAGAGGAGAAGTTATCAAGAAGTATTACTTTAGTGCAGGGCTAGCCAGAGCTTTACAATCTGCCCCACAGACTATTTTACTTGCTTCACCCTTTCTGTCCAAGAACGTCACAACATCCGGTTTATAGGTCAGCCTAATAACTGACGGACAAATCGAGCATATCAACAGTCTGCAGTTAAAAATTAGAACAATATTAATAACTGACTTTTGTCTACCATTGAAATCAAGGGTCCATTGTTTTAAAAATTACAGAGAATTTATCGTAAACTGCCATGTCAGAACGGAAAGCTTGGCGTAGCAACAGTAACTAAGGGGGACGGGGCTTAGCAAACAGTCATGACTTGTGAGTAATTACATCTAACCATACTGTATGGCTAAGTATGGTATATAAGAAATTCATAATCTTAAAATGTAGCCAGACAGATATTTGGTTGTTGGTCACAGAGGTGTTTGGTCATGTGGAGGGATGAATGCCATTGAACTGAGTCTCTGACTCCTATTTCTTCTCTGGGATGAAGTGGCACATGACATCGGGAGGTACCTCCTAAACCTTTGTGTTCCAAATATATGGATCAGCGGGTTCAGGCAGCAGTATAAGTAAAGTAGTGTGAGAAAAATTAACTCTACTCGGAACAGAACTGCGTTTTCCAGAACACCGAATGTCATCAAGGACATTATAAAGAATGTGATATTGTATGGTGCCAAACAAAGGAAAAAAACAACAATTAACCCTAAAATCAATCTTGCAGGCTGGCGATGTCTGTTCATCCTGCCCTGTTTGATAGTTACCCACATGTGGACACTGCAGAATGTCATGATAATGAAGGGTATGAGAAAGAAAAGGCCAATCTGCATGTGATCCTCAAGGAGTGGATCAAACAGTAAATAATGTACACATATTTTTTTACCAAATCCGTGCCAGTCCACGACCTCACTATTCACTGATACCTTAATGCTTATAGCAGCACATACCAGCCATATCACAATGCTAGCCATGATGAGACAGAGTGTTTTGGTGGCCGGTGTAGACAGACACGAAGCACGTACCACGGCAACATAACGATGTAACGTCATGGCAGTGAGGATCAACGAGTAGCTGTTCACCCCCAGAAAAAGAGCCCCATTTACGACTCTACAGACCCAGTCCCCAAAGATCCAGACATGGAGAAGTTCGTAGGCCCTAAACGGAAGGGTCACAGTGAAGCAAAGGTCAGATATTGTGAGTTGCAGAAGCAAGATGTGAGATGTAGTCTTCCAAGCTCGTTCCCTCAGAAGAGCCCACAGGAGGAAGCTGTTTCCAAGTATGCTGATGCAGAAGATGATGATGGAGCACACAGCGGAGAAGAGATAAAATGCTGGTTGTATCTCTGACAAGATTTCACTGTCATCGTGCGTAGTATAGTTGTCATAGAAGACACTGTCATTGTAGTCACTGTAAAGGAGGTCCATTGTTGACGTCTTGTGAGGAGGTGACAGTAGCTCTGATAAAGAAATGAGGAGATGATGTTCATTCCTTATAATGCTTTTTAGAATCAAAATACATTTTACGTTTGTGCACAACTCTTTATGAATAAATTAATTAATACATAAATATCCTGTACACGTTATTAAGTATTAAGCCTTTATTCATGGACGTTTTTTTGTGAGACAGAGGATATGGAATAAAAGTCACAAGATATTGACTGGCTGGTGCTTAATAATATGATAAATAATATAAATATTAAACAAAAACGGGGCAATGATTTAATCGAAAAACAGTTTCAATTTCTCCAACTCCCAGCATGTTTAAAGAAGTGGAAGATTTTGCAAATTTTTGAATTGGCTGACCTGGGTTCCCTCGACAAAAAGCCAATGGGAGTTCAGCAAGATAATCTTCATAAATGAACACGACTCTTTTATGATTTTTGAAGCGTAAATGCTATCACCGAAAGTAAAAAGCTAACGACAAGCTATAAACAAACTACACCATGGTCGCATGAACGTGAGTATACACAACGAGCCGTAAAGATGGTTGAGTCGGCATGATGACGTTAGTCTCATTTAGCCACTTGTTAGCAACCGCCTTTTTTAAGACATGTAAAGGCTTCAAAATTCATGAGTGGGATATTTACTGATGTATTTTATATCGTAGAACAAAACGTTAAAATCTCTTACGTTGTGTTAACCACAGACCTTATTTCAGGCATCTAACTAAAAACCCATTCAAAAAACTCATTGACTTCCAGACAAGAGAACCAGAAGTGCTAAAATGCTAACTCATTTCTGGGTTTAACGACTCATTCCTGTAGCACTCTATATATTCTACAATTCAAGATTAATTTTATTGTAATTCATACTATTCACATGGCAAGTGTACAGCAGAACAAAATTATGTCACATCTGGCTCACAAGTGTAAAAAAAGTGCTAACAAAAGTAAAATGAATAAGTTAATTATATAAACATAGACAAGATAAAAATTTCCCATATTGGATACAATTGCTCATATTGTATCAGCTTGGATAATGTCGTCTCTATTTGATGTTTGTCAATTAACGCAAATTCACAGCAGACACTTCAAGGTTTGTCTATTCAGCATATTCTCAAGTTTCATTCAATATTCTCAAGTTTTGTTCACTGTTGTCAGACTTTTATTTACTTTGATTATATGTTTTAATCCATATTCTCTGAATTTGAATCCATATTCTCAAGTTTCATTCAATATTTTTATATTTTGACCCATATTTTTGTATTTTTATTCCAAATTCTCAAGCTCTCCCCCCAATTTTTACATAAATAATTTCCCAAAATGAATAAATTAATAAATTTGCTGTAACATAATTCAAAGAGATAAAATGCCCAAAAAAGTTACCTTGGGTATTCACTCAGTGTCACTCCAAGTGCTGCTCACAGTTCTTCTCCGTAAATGTAATATTTGCGTCTTATATATGTAGTACTGCCAGGTGGTTTCACTTTCTCTGGGATTTTTCCCAGAGAAACGCAGAATTAATATCAAGCCTACTGTTCAGTTCCACTGCATTTGGTTGAAAACAGAAGTGAAATCAGCCAAACTAGACTCACATTTTTTTTTTATTCAAATGTATTACAGGAACAGCATTGTTCATTCGTAAAGGCTGAGAAAGTGCAGCAGTGAAAGCATTCCCACACATTATCATACACATCAATATGCTTTAGATTTTTTAAATGTTTTTTTTTTTTTTTTACACATATTCATCATTTACTTGGCATATGTATACAATAATTACATAAAAATAACCCCCCTTCTGTTTTAAATACAAACTTAGGTAAAATTAAATTAATATAAACTATATTACAGAAAAGCATTTACAGATGTTTCACTTCAAGAGTGGATGTTTACTTGGAGAGTAGCTCTAATACAACAGCAGAGCTTTGTGCTGTAACAGCTACATTCTGAACAACAGAACTGCTTTGGCCTGTGCCTCTCTCCCTGTTCTTCCTCCTGGCCTTCTCACAGTGTAAAAAATGTAAAAGATGCCTTCGCATCTTTTGTGAGAGCATATACAGCAGAGGGTTCATACAGCAGTGAGAATAAGCAAGTATACGACAAATATAATCGGCAATCACCACGCGTTCCCTTGCATTACATTCTTTGGGTTCATACAAAGTCATGATGAAAAGCAAAATATTGTAAGGTCCCCAACAGATGAAGAAGGCTGCAACAATACATAACACCACCACAACAGTACAGTGTCTTTTTCTGTTTGAAGACTGCAACACTGTCTTGAGGATAGCAGAATAGCAGAAAACAATGATAGCAAATGGGAGGAAGAAGAGCAGTGACACTTGGAGATAATACCCTAGCTTCATATCCATGCCATTAGAGGAATCCTCACACCTGGGAAGACCATCATCGTAGCTTTGCACCTTCATTTTGATAGCATCACTCACAGATGCAGCAGTGCTGATGACCCAGGCAGCTGCACAGGCAACCATTGCACCCCTCAGCCTCCTCACAGAGCTGCTCAGCCAGTTGTGCAGCACCACTGTTGTGAAACGATCCACAGTCATGGCAGTCAGTAGAATGATGCTGCTGTAGAAACCAACAATGAATGCCGCAGTTATAAGTTTGCAGGCGAACTCGCCAAAGACCCAGTGGCGCAGATGGTAGACGGCCCAGAATGGAAGTGTGACAGTCAAGATTAAATCGGCGCAGGCCAGGTTCAGGACAAATATATTTGTGACATTTTTCAGGTTCTCGTAGACGAAGAGAACACCTAAGAGGAGACAGTTTCCTATGACACTGAAGATGAAGATCAAAATGAAGAAGGCACCATTGATGGTTTCAAACGTTTCATACGTCTCATCACAAAAAAAAAACAGTTCATCGCTGCCGGTCACACTTCCGCCGCTCTCTGTGTGGTTGTTCGCCATTGTAGGTTTCCTGGGAAAATTGGCAAAGTGTAATTAAGACAAAGCAGATGTCTACAACCCTTCAGTAATATGTGATTTAAAAAAAAAAGTAATCCCTTGTAAAATATTTCAATATGGAGAACAATTAAGTACTAAGTAGGTCACCCTAAAATATGGAGAGCAATTACAGTAAATTTTAAGCAACTTACCCTGAACAACGTCTCGTGTTGAATTGCACTGTGGAGGAAAAGTTGTGATATAAGAGCAAAGTCATGGTTCCTCTTTTTGTTTCACATTCAGTCATAGATGCTGCAACAGTTTTCAAGTTTGAGACAGAATTGAATTCATGCAACACGGGTGGTACTGCTTTTATAACATTACCGAGAAACAGCAGTAAGGGTTACTCAAAACAGAGACACTCCAGAACTTAAATTCAGTCATTTTCATTTTATTGTAAAGCATGGAAATAATGCTAATGAACACGATACAATTACAAATTCCAAATGATCAAAAGCAAAATACTCATGAAAGGAAAATATTTTTTCATTTTTACTTGTACAACTTCTGAAAATGTTGAAGGTGAAAATATAGAATAATTGATCTGAATGATTGATATGAAAACATAAAGTAAATCACAGTTAATCAAAGTGAATCACATACAGTTATATTATCTATAATGCAATGTATAATCAATTTATCAGCATGCATTCAAAATCACATTAACACAAGGATACAAGGCTCATTGTTGTTTTATTATAGTACAGTTTGGTTGGAAAGGTGACCATTGGATGAATTGATGGATGAAATACTGTACATTGCATATCACTTTTTTATCACAAAGAATACATACTTCTTATACACTCAGTGGCTGGTGTATCAGATGTACCTTATACTGGGTAGTATGTATTGCTCATTTTAGTTACTGTCACCTTCCTGTCAGCTTGAACCAGTCTGGTTATTCTCCTCTGACCTCTCTCATAAACAAGGCGTTTTCGCCCACAGAGCTGCCACTCATTGTATTTTTTTTCTGCACTGTTCTCTGTAAATTCAACAGACGGATGGGCAGTTTGACCATGAAATGATTGTTGGTGCCAGACAGTGTGGTTGGAGAATAGAAAGTCAAGCAGTTCACATTTCTTCCTCATTCTGATGTCTGAACAACAACTGAACTTTTTTGGCCACGTTTGCATGCTTTTAAGCTTTTTCCACGCTGGCAAGAGTCGACTGAGTTTATGTCAGGAACTATTAGTAGTTTGACTACTATCCAGGGAGAAAATATATATATATATATATATATATATATATATATATATATATATCAATACAGCATGATGTTCATTTAGTAAATTATGGTCCCATTTAGAGTCAAGTAGACCATAAAGCAGGGAATGTTTTAGGGCGTGGCTGCCTTGTGACTGACAGGTCACTACTACAGCACTGCCAGTCTGGGAGTTGTCCATGTTTTCATCTTACAGCTTTAACCCTCTCACATCGTGTTTTCAGTTCATTAAAGTTAATTGTATCGTTTGGTTATACTTAGCTACACCCTCACGTGTCACCTCTGGTTGCAAAATGCAAAGATGGCGATGGCCAAAAACCAAGATGGCAAACTTGAGGATTCAAAATGGCAGTCCACAAACCAATCGGTGACGTCATGGTAACTACAGTATGTCCACTTCTTATATACAGTCTATATTTGTAAAGCACTTTGAGTGGTCATTAAGACTAAAAAAGGGATATAAATGCAGTCCATTTATCACCCCCATAGCTTTGGTTCTCCAAAAGACCAACGTTACACATATAACAATAAACACAATAATACTCATTCAGAACTAAGTTACATTTTATCACAGCTATGAATAATTGCAATTTCTCCTCTCTGGGGATAAATGTGGGGTGAAAAATGTTATATTATTGGTTACAGTTAGGGGGGCCAGAGCAGGGCTCAGGATTAATATTACAGGGGCACTGGCCCCTCTGCTATTTGTGCCATTATAATGTCAAAAGGAATTAGGTTTTCTTTCCTCTGGTATAGAACCTGGAAGTTCTGGTTTCACTTCTCTATCAACTACATTGAGAACTCTTCACCACTTGTCATGGATGTGATTGTGAGTCGGCTATGTCTATTGCGGATGCCGGTATCGCTGTGGCCCCAGCCCTTCAACATTTTCTTCAAATGGTTTTTGAATTTAATCCCCACAAACACATAAAACACAGGGTTGAGGCAGCAGTGTGAAAAGGCAAAGAGTCGGCTAATGTAAAAGGCGTAATCCAGTGGTTCTGATGTCTCACACATTTTAGCCACAGTCTTTGAGTCAGCAGGCGGTTTGGGCCAGTAGTACAATGACTGTAGAAATATCACTATATTGTAAGGTGCCCAGCCCACGAAGAAAACCACCATGAGAGTGAAAATGAGTTTTAGAGTTTTGCTCTTCCTTCTTTGGACAGTAGGACGCAGCAACCTGCACATGATCTGAGAATAGCAAAAAATGAACACCACTGAGCTCAGTATGAAGAGAATGTTCTGCTGGTAGATTCCCCATAAGCTCCAGTAAGAATTAGCATATACACAGCGATTCTGCTCCACTTTGGTGAAGACGAAGGCTGGACTGGCGACAAATATACTCACAACCCAAATGATCACACACGTTATGATACTTTTGGAGCCTGTGGTGGACACAATGCCAGACAGAGGGTTCATGACAGCGACATAACGGTGAGCAGTCATCAGGATGAGGAGGATACCACTGCTGTAGAAACCAACGTAGAAGACGAAGTTGACTAGTTTGCATGCATATTCCCCTAAAGTCCATCCGTACATGTGAGAGTAGGCCCAGAAGGGCAGACCTGCGGTGAAGAGGAGATCCGATACAGCCAGGTTCAGGATGAGAGCGTTGGTGAGGGATTTGAGATTCTCATACTTGACCAGAATCCCAATGACCAGGATGTTGCCAAACAGACTGAGGATGACCACCATAGAGAAGAACACCGGAGTGAAGATGGCCCCAAACCGTATGACGTTTATTTTGTTGCACATTTCATCTTCATACTCATCGCTATAATTGTAATTGTAGTTGTCAGACGAATATTCGTATTCATATTCGTCTGTGGTTGTGTTGAAGATTGAGACCGCTGTTGCCATTTTCCGTCAGTGAGAAGAGAAAGTCTAAATTTTAAAAAGGCTTTGTTAGAGGAGTAAATCAAATTACACAGACTCAATGACACAGTAGTGAATGAGATAATTACATTGTAAAATAACAAGACTTCATCGTATGTCAATAGATTGTTATATCATTCTCTTGATACAGTGCAACATTTTTTGGTAGGAAAAAAAAAATGCGTTTGTTGTGGTAATTGACAGTTTAGGGCAATTAATGACTGCACTGAAAAAAGAGATATTGAATACAAATATTGAACTTATTATAATGTACTTATTTTAGAAAATATGCATGACTGATATTTCTTTAAATCAACATTTTTAAAAAATCTCATCAACCCCCTGCAATACTCCAAAGTACCCCTATGGGTAGTACCCCCATTTGAGAAACACTGCCTTAGAGGGTCATTTTACCCAAATTACAAAAAGCATATTTTCTCAAATCTGGTGGAATTTAGCCATGTAGATAGTTTTGGTTTATTTGCTTAGACTCTGAGATATCCATCTCTAAGGTTTCTTCCTCCAACATGGTGCAAATCTTTGCATAACATTTAATATTCATGACTGAATAAACATTACTAAAAGTTACAGTTTAGACAAAACATTCTTATTTATGTCAGAGATTATCACTTGTAACAGCCATATTAAGACAATTACACAGACAGCCTTCTATCACCTGAAGAATATAGCAAGAATTAGAGGACTGATGTCTCAGCAGGATTTGGAAAAACTAGTCCATGCATTTATCTTCAGCCGACTTGACTACTGTAATGGCGTCTTTACTGGTCTTCCTAAAAAATCAATCAGACAGCTGCAGCTGATTCAGAACGCTGCTGCTGCTAGAGTCCTCACTAAGATCAAGCAAGTGGATCATATCAGTCCAGTTCTGAGGTCTCTACACTGGCTCCCTGTCTCTCAGAGAATTGATTTCAAAATACTGCTGCTGGTTTACAAAGTACTAAATGGTTTAGGGCCAAAATACATTTCTGATCTCCTGCTGTGTTATGAACCATCCAGACCTCTCAGGTCATCTGGATCAGGTCTACTGAGTGTCGCCAGAGTTAGAACTAAAACATGCAGAAGCAGCGTTCAGTTTTTATGCACCAAATATCTGGAACAAGCTCCCAGAAACCTGCAGGACCAACTCCAACTCTGAGTTCTTTTAAATCAAAGCTTAAAACGTTCCTGTTTGCTGCTGCCTTTTATTAAAAAAGATAATGATCATATATACTGCACTAGAGCATTTACTCTTGTTTGTTATATTCTATTTTAGCTTCTATCCTAGCTTTTATTTTTAGCTTGTTTTTATTTTCTAATCTTTAATGTTTTTATAACTGTTTTAATTATGTCTTAATGTTCTTTTGCACTTTGTCGCAATGTTCTTGAATGTTTATGTAAAGCACTTTGAATTGCCCTGTTGCTGACATGTGCTCTACAAATAAAGCTGCCTTGCCTTGTTAAGATTGGTGCGTGGAAAAACTGCCAATGTTGGCAACACAACTGTCATCAGATTTTCATTTTTACCTGACATCACCTTTTTCCAGCTGAGCCACTAGTAATAATGTTGCTGCTGAAATTAAGAGTCAATTGCCTCTATGCTAACCAAATAAAACCAACACCATGTACATGGCTACCACTAAAGGTAAGTGCCAAGGTATTTCAATTTTTTTTAAATTGGGGTGAACTGACCATTTAAATGTTTCCTTTCCTCCTGCTTACAAAATATGGAGATACAACATTCAGACTTCAATTTAATATTTTTTTTTTTTAACAAAATACAAAACATTTTAAACTTTAACTTCAGTATACCCTAACCCTACATCATGAGAGATCCCCACTATAACAAATAATTGAGAAATGTGGAAACTTTCTGTACCTTCACACACCAGGATCCTTCATGCAAATATCACTGGAACTGGGAATTGTTCTTTAAATAGCGACCACAAAGGTGAACAGAAATCACACCTCATTTTCAGATCACCAACAGAGGTTTCATCTACACATTTGACTTGTTCCCTTTAAAGGGACTGTTTGTAACTTTCAGAAATTCTTGTTAACAGCGACACCTGTGGTCGTTAAGTCAACGAAAGTCAGTGTCAGGGTCGACGGGGTCAGGAGCTGCAGCATTTATTTCTGCACAAACATCCACTGTACATTCACTAGATATTCTCAGAGCTACAAAGTCTTCTGCAGTGTGTAGTGTGCGTGCATGAACGTGAGGTGGAGCGAGAACGCGCACGTTGTGTGAGTGAAGACAGGAAGGCAGAGGAGCTGTCTGAACAGCGTAGCCACACGCGAGCGCGCATATGCGAATGCGAGTGCGCATGGGACACCGACCCGGTAGATTTATACCTGTAAAAAGTTACAAACAGTCCCTTTAATTTTAATCGTTAATTCTTGTTTTTGGTGGCCATTACACTTCAGAATCAATAGGTGTCATGTCGTGTAATGGTGTCGTGTAGGTGTCGTGTAATGTTACACTTGTAACAGTTCAGGTAATTAATTAAACTATTAATATATAATATATAATTTATAATTTCTCAGGTTTTGTCGTACAACTTTGTCACAAGAATACAAACATGAATGGAGGAGCCATTGTCATTAATGTGGCAGTCTCCTTAACAGTTTTATAAATTATCACAAAAGGTTTAAAAATGTCAAGAACGACGTCCTCAATTTTTTTTTGTTTTATCTGACCAACAGTCCAAAACCAAAAGATATTCAGATAACAATTCAGAAAAAAGGCAGAACATTGTCACATTTGAGGAAGTGGAACATTTTTCTTGATAAATGACTCGACACTAATCAATTGTGCACATAAAACCAAAAGAATGTTGAACAGAAAATATAGAAGATGTAAACTCATTATTGAACCAAACATCTATTTGCATTATCCAAGAGAAATACTAACACTACACACCGCTTTTATTCCTTCTGCTAGCAGGTTATTAAACTCAGACAGTAGTCATGTCATGTGAGATTTTTATTTACAGTTCCCTTTCATGATAAATCATGTAATAATGTCAATTTAGTATCTATTTGTTTTCTCTTTTTATCTATTTATTGGTATTTATTATATTGTATTAACTTATCTGCTGTCCTTTACCGACCTCTGTTTGTCAGTTTCACTGATTGACATAACATTTTGAATGTTTGTCTGGATGTTGTCTGTGTATGTTTGTGATGGGGTAAGCTGTGAATTGAATTGCCCTTCTTGGGATCAATAAAGTTGTCTGAATCTGAATCTTAACACTAACAGCAAAGGCGTTTTATTTTTCTAGATCAGCTCTAGTTCGGGCCTCCCGGAGAATCTTAAATATTTAGGGACAGTTTTTTTTTTAATTTCTTCTTTTTTATTTTGTTGTTCTTGGTTGATTTATTTTTTCTCATTTTTATATATTCAACCACTATTTTATTTTATTATTATTATTATTATTATTATTATTATTATTATTATTATTATTTTAATCTTTTTTGATTATTTAATGGAATTGAATACAACATTATTCACAAAAAAACAAAATAAAACATATTCATATAATAACAATAAAATAAAAAATAAAAATCTTAGTTTTGGATGAAATAAAACAAAGAAATGTTATATTTGTCAAAACACTTTTTATTAGTATTCTTATATTATATTTCATAAAATATTAGGTTTATAAAGCAAGTCACATGTCTCAGTTTCTTTCTGTTTATTTACCATTTGTCTCTCAACCAAACTTGGACGGTATTTCAGCAGCAGCCAGCTGGCTATTTATCCCTTGAGCCTGTCAATCATCCACAGTGCCCGCCCCCAGACGGGTAGCACGTTTCGTGCTGTATCACCTACAAAACTGGACACTCTGGACACTTTAACACAACAAGTACGTCTATTATTTAACTGTTTATTCAATATTGAAGTGTTTCGCTTCATTTACAACCAAACTGCGATGGTTTTTAACATAACATACATTAAATAGGACCAGGAAATGAAGAGCTGTGAACAGGTGCATGCAGGATAGGAAGCTCAGCCAGCTTTGACAAATAAATCCATGTTTATGTTTATGGTTTGTTGCGTTTTAACGACGTTTAGAAAGTGATTCAAGTCAACTTGGCTGGGTAGTTATGTCGACGGTAGATAAGAGCTGATAGATGTCGTGTCAGTGGGGTCTGATGAGGACAGTGTTGCTACAAACAGGGATAAGCTTTCACCTGTCGTCGTGATGTTCATGTTATTCCTCCTCTGCCTGTCAGGCAAATGTTCTGCTAACTTTACTGAGCTGCTGTGGTTTCTTCATCATAACACACTCCTCTGGGATATTTAGATGGTCTCATTTGGTTAAAACTTGTTGGGTTTGTTAAGAATTCAACCCTGGTTTATGTTTACCTCCTACTAGTCACAGTTTTGGCATATTTTAATGCTGTAATTTATAGAGTTTGTGGTCACAAGTATGTTCTTGACAATTCAGGGATATTATAAACAGTGTTTAAAGGTCCCATATTGTAAAAAGTTAAATTTTCATGTCTTTTTTATATTATAAAGCAGGTTTAAGTGTTGTATAAATACTGTTAAACTATCAAAACGCTCAATATACAGAGAAAAATACACACAGTCCATATTCAGAAACTGTGCGTTTGAACAAGCCGTCAGGGTTTCTGTCCATTTGTGATGTCACAAATATACAATATTTAGACCATTACACGGTTTAAAACACAAACATTCTAAATGTGTGCCAGTTTATTTCCTGTTGCGGTGGATGTGAATAACATCAGCTGACAGGAAGTAAACAGGGACCCAAGCTGTTGCCTAGCAACGCAATTCCTTTGCAATTCTGTTACAATTCCAATTGTGCTCATTCTGAAAATGAGCACCATGTGGGACCTTTAACACTTTTTGGGTTTGTTAAGAATTCAACCCAGTCTTTATGAAAGACACTTTACAGTAGGGGGAAACTGATTTAGGACAGTATTATGTTTATGTTTACCTCCTACTGCATAATATAATAATGCACTATATTCATTTTTAACAGTCTCTTCTGCACTATATTCACTTTTTTTAATAGTCCTGTATCACAGCTGTTACCCTGCACTATATTCAGTTTTAACAGTTTTCTTCGTCTCCTTGTATTTTTGTATCTGGCATATTTTGTTGTACTTTGCACTACTAACTTTTTCACTGCCTTTTTACTAATATGTTTTGCACTATGGAACTGTGATGCTGGAATCTTGAATTTCCCTCGGGATCAATAAAGTTACTATCTATCTATGTATGTATGTATGTATCTATCTATCTATCTATCTATCTACTGGTCGCAGTTTTGGCATGTTTTAATGCTGTAATTTATAGAGTTTGTGGGCACAAGTATGTTCTTGACAATTCAGGGATATGATGAACAGTGTTTATATCATGAGGACATTTCTGGAATATCTAAATAATAATCCCAATCTCTGTATTTTTTAATCCTACATGCAGGATTTCCTGACTACACTGCCCTTTCCCCCACAATGGCCTCCTCTTCATCAGTTGGAGATAACCAGCTGCAGAGGATAATCAGAGATCTGCATGGTAATTAAGCTGTTCACACTTACAATATACACCATCCCTTACAGTCTCTTGCAGTGTATTGCATGTTTTTTTTAATGTGTACGTTTTGAAGTTTTCATGCAGGTGTCTCTAAACAGGAGATATCAAGGCAAAAAAAAAATAGTAGAATCTGCATACAGTATTCAAGATTCAAGATGTTTGTTGTCACGCCGGTTATACAAGTACAATCGTGTGAAATGCTTTTTTTGCTGGGAAGCTCCAATAAAAATAATAAGTTATATTACAATTATAAAAGGAAATACTTACATATTAAGAACATATACATATCAGGAAGTATGAATGTACATATATAAGAAATACTTTGTACAAGACATATTAAGAACATATACAGTATATACAGTATAAGATATATGATTGGGGTATTGCACTTGTTTATTGTTTATTGCACTTTTTGTATCTTGTTCCCAGAATAATTGCAACATTAAATTAGGGATGCACCGATCTGGCTTTTTCAGTTCAGACATAGGACATAATCTGATATTTGTGTATGTGTTAACAATGCTGTTACTGTCTTGTTTAGATGCTGTGTTAGAGTTGAGTAAAGAACACAACGTGTGTGGTGAACCTGTAACTGATGACAGCGCCAACCTGCACAAGTTCTTCTATAAACTAGAATACCTGCTACAGGTATGATCTCCTATGCAATAAACATTTTGTTTAGAGTTTGTTTAGAGATGATCCAGTTTGTGTTTGAAAGTGTAACAATGCTGCTCATCTGCCTCTCCAGACCAGTGGTCTCCGACTTGGGGATTGGTACCTCTAAAGGGCTGACAAGATAAATCTATAAAGAGGTTGTGAGATGATTAAGTTAGAAAATAATAAGAAAATACTTTTTTTATGCTGTGTATTTTCTATCCTGTCTTAAATCTCTTTTTTTTGTGTGTGAATTACTCATGAGTTTAACTTTTCAGGCCTCAAACCATTAAAATGAAACAACCTGAGAAAATCACATCACTATTTGGTTGAATTATCCACATCTCAAACATATGCGACCTGTGACAACAGGGGTTGTGACTAAGCATTGCTTCGCTACAAAGGGTCACACGTTTAAAAGATTAGGAAGCACTGCTCTAGACCAGTGCTTCACAACCAGTTTTGGGTTGTGAACCACTAAAATGAAGCACTGAAGTTGTGAACGATTCCACCAAAGAGTGATTTACTTTCACTGAACCGGTTGTTTTATTTGTTAGAGACCATAAAAGGTGCAACTATGAGTATTTCAAAAGAAAAGAGTAAAAAGAATTACAAAAATGTGTGCAGCAGAGCTACTCCCCCCCCCCCTCCCCCTCCCAGTCCGATCAATTACCTTGTGACCCATTATACTCATCTTGTGACTGATTGGCAACCACAGCTCTAGAAAGACCAAGATGAAACAGGGAGGCAGTTCATAGGAATAATATTAATTACAGTGTGAATCAACAAACAGCAGTGTCTGATAGACACAGTCCACACTACTGAGGACATTATAAGGTGTTTTGTGTTTCTCAGTTTGACCAGAAAGAGAAGACAACGTTTCTTGGTCAGAGGAAAGACTACTGGGATTACTTCTGCGACTGCCTGATTAAGATCAAAGGAGCTAACGATGGCATCCGTTTTGTTAAATCCATCCCTGAGGTAATCCTCCTCTGTCACACACACACACACACACACACACACACACACACACACACACACACACACACACACACACACACACACACACACACACT
>CAKAOH010032022.1:0-51471 GCA_916701665.1 Sebastiscus tertius
CATCAAAAGAAAACTCTTTCTAATAAATGAAGAAAGTTGACTGAGGTCCATTCGTTGTCAGGTTTTATAAACCCCTCTCCCTGTCTGACTCCTTCAGTTATGATGTGTGAAACAGAGCTGCTGCAGGTCCTCCTACTGCTGGATCACTTCACCATCAACATGGTCCATCTGTTATTCACAACTACAATTAACACAGATTATAACTAGATGGTGAATCAGAAGACAACTAAACAATAAATCTTTTAATCTGTGATCTGTCTTCACTCCGGTATAAAACTCAATGATGTTGATGTATCAGATCAGTCTGATCGGCGCAGCATCCAATCAATAACTGATATCCAATAAGGGGGCGTGTCGGTCGGTGATAAACTTCCGTGGAGGAGACGCTGGAGGATGCACTGGTGTATCCTCGCTCATAGCTCCTCCAGCAAGCCTCCTCGCTCCTCGATCCTCGCTCCTCGATGCGCATTTTATGAATTGGGACGTCCTTCAAGATGGAGGACTGAGATCGATTTCCGTGTCACAGCCGGAGGATCGAGGAGCGAGGAGACGAGGAGGCGAAAAATGATGAAATGAGATGCAGCCCTGGAGAAAGAACAGAACAGGAGAAATAAAAAAATGTCATAAGCTGCATCTCATTTCATCTTGCCAGAGGAGCTATGAGTGAGAATACATCAGTGTATCCTCCTGTGTCTCCTCCATGGATGTTTATCACCGACCGACACGCCCCCTTACTGGATATCAGTTACTGATTGGACGCTGCGCTGATCGGCCTGATCTGATACATCAACATCACTGGAGTTTCATACCGGAGTGAAGACAGATCACAGATTAAACGTTTTATAGTTTAGTTGTCTTCTGATTCGCCATCTACTTATAATCTGTGTTAATTGTAGGTGTGAACAACAGACGGACCATGTTGATGGTGAAGTGTTCCAGCAACAGAAGGACCTGCAGGATCTCTGCTTCACACACCGTCACCGAAGGAGTCTGACACTGAGAGGGGTTTATAAAAACTGACAACAGGGCCCCAAATAACTTTCTTCATTTTCATGATCTGTTATTTCCCCCATTAACTTTTATTAAGGATACAGTTAAAGTCAGAGAGAGAAGGAGAGTCTGTCTTTTACACCTTTTACATCATTTATCTCATTTCCATTCAGTCACATGTGAAGCTGATAATTCCTGAGCGTCGGGTTTGATATGAGTTACATCATTTAAATTTTCCCTGAAACATTCAGCCTAATACATAAATTCTACTGTCAGAATATAAATTATTACTGACGGTAATAATAAATAAATAATATAAAGTTATTGTGCCAGTAGAGATGGTTCCTGAGCCTCTAAACTGGACTCAGTCCACAGTAGAAATACAGACTGCAGCTGTTATTCATGTGCAGGTGTTTGTTCTGCAGGTAGCAAATGTAAATGATGTAACTCATATCAAACCCAACGTTCAGGAATTATCAGCCTCATGTGACTGAATGGAAATGAGGATAAATGATGTAAAAGGTGTTTGTTGTTGACAGACAGACTCTCCTTCTCTCTCTGACTTTAATAGTTTCATTAATAAAAGTTAACGGGGAAATAACAGATCATGAAAAGAAAAAACATTCCAATAAATGCAGAAAGTTATTTTAAATCTGTTTGTCAGGTTTTATAAACCCCTCTCAGTGTCAGGATGCTTCACTGACGGTGTGTGAAGGAGAGCTACAGCAGTTCCTTCTGCTGGTCTTCAGAGCTTCAGTTAACACAGATTATAACTATAGATGGTGAATCAGAAGACAACTAAACTATAAAACTTTAATCTGTGATCTGTTTTCACTCTGGTATAAAACTCCAGTGATGTTGAGAGGTAAAGTTATCAGATCAGTCTGATCGGCAGCAGCGTCCAATCAGTAACTGATATCCAATAAGGGGGCGTGTCGGTCGGTAAAAGACTTCCGTGGAGGATCCTTGCTTATAGCTCCTCCGGCAAGCCTCCTCGATCCTCGCTCCTCGATGCACAAATAAGAGCTTTGGGATGGTCTTCAAGATGGCGCACCAGAACAACTTCCGGTTCAAGTGAGGATCGAGGAGCGAGGAAACGAAAATTAAGAGCTTTGGCACGCACCCTAAGATGCAAGGAGAGGAGTCGAGGAGAGGAGTCAAGTCGTATAAAAGAACAAATGGGAAAGACCCATAGTATAGTACGCCATAAAAATGCCATAGTATAATGTCTCATTAAAAAAGTATTTAAAGGTCTCATATTATGCTCATTTCCAGGTTCACAGATGTAATTTAATGTTGTACTAGAACATGTTTACAAGCTGCAATGTACCATCAGCCTGAATATACCTGCTCAAAGCCTCTTTTGGAGAGACCCTGATTCACAGCCTGTCTCCTCCCACTCTGCTCTGATTGGTCAGCGTTTCTGTCAATGAAACGTCCTTAACACAGCGTCATTCTCTCCCCCTCCCCCTGAGCTCAGCTCTGATCTCACAGAGAGAGAGAGCTACCTGTAGGTCTGACTGTAGCTCTGAGTGCAGGGAGAGAGAAGCAGCTAGGAAGAGTTTATAAACTACTTTAAAGTTTATAAACCAGAAACTTCACCCAGCGCACGTTACCGGAGGAATGTAATCAGAAATCGGCGACAAATGATCAACATCTCCAGGTTCTCCTGACGGTTTCTCTCAGGTAAATAATGCTATTTATAGCTCTGTTAGTTAGCTCAGTATTTACGTTCTGCATCAACTCTGTAAACCATAAACATACACTCTGTTTTACGTTTGTCTTTACAGGTCCATCTGTGAGAAATGACCGACAGGATCATCCCAGAGGAGAGCAGACAGCAGTGAGCAGACAGTTCTGTTTACATGGAGATACAGAGCTAACCCGTTAGCATGTAGCATGTAACTACATGCTAACGGGTTAGCTCCATGCTACCGCTATGAGATGGTGTGTAAACACAGCGAACATCAGGGTGGAAAATAGAAGATGTGAAACAGTAGTCAGTTCATTATTTCTGGTAAAAGACACCTGATAAACGTAGTAATGTAATCAGAGTAATGATGTATTATTTACTGTAGAAGCTGTCTCTGTGTTACCATGACTACAGGCCGGTTGACGTTACACTCACCGGAGCTCACCGGAGCTGAAGACTTTCTCCTGTACCATGTCAACATAACTGCAGGTGGGATTAAAATTGCTGTGTATAATTAATATTGTCATCTGTCTACTCAAATAAAGTTCGACTGTGAAACAGAAATGTGTTGTGTTGCTTACAGTCACTATTTACTACCTGTATTCTTCTACATGCATGACATCAAATATATAATATATAAATATCACCTGTTTAAACAGTGTAATTACCTAAAGCCTTTGTGAAAGAACATGTTATATTTAGATGATGGGAGTACATGAAGTCTGTTCTGCTGGTTCTTGCAGACTAACAGTAGGAGCTACTTTGCTCATAGTTAGGTTGCGGAGGAGAGTGACGCTCTGTGGGCAGGGTCAGCTAGCTGGATGTTCTAACCGTTCTACCAGAAAACCCTTGTATGGCTTGCAATTCGCTAACGACATCACCAGTGTAAGGAAAAGCTGCGCAGCGTATTTCCACACCCATTTCCGGACAAACGGAGCAGGAGAAAAAGAGAGAGGATGGTCTTTTATGATACTATGGTGGCCTGTAGACACACTGGGGACAGATATTGATGTTTAAAAGACATAGAAAAGTGCATTTTGCATAATAGGTGACCTTTAAAAGTATGGCATGTCAAAAAAAAAGTCAGAATATGTACGTAATAAAAAATGTCATAGTACAGTACATCATAAAAAACATGATAATGATATAGTGTGACATAAAAAAATCATATGTATGTATGTCATAAAAAAGTCATAGTATGTATGTAGTATGTAGGTAATAGTATAGTATGTTATGTTAGTCTAGCATGTCATGGAAAATGTAATTATATAGTATGCCATAGAAAGTCATAAAAAGGTAATTTAAATTAATAGTATAGTATATTCAAAAAAATAGTTATAGTATAGTATAACAGAAAAAATGCCATAGTATAGTATGTCAAAAAATGTCACAGTGTAGTATTTCAAAAATGTCATAGTATATTATGTCGTAAAAAATGTCTTACTATAGTATGTCATAAAACAATGACATGTCATAATATAGTATGTCTTAAAAATGTCATGAAAAGAGTCATAGTATAGGATGTTATATAAAAGTAATTGTTTAGTATGTCATGAAAAATGTCATGATATAGTATGCCATAAAAAGTCAGGAATAACGTCATAAAAAAATGGTGTTGCCAAGTATGTCATAAAAAAGTCATAGTATAATATGTCATAAAAAATGTTGTAGTAAAGTATGTCATAAACATGTCTTAGTAAGCTATAGTATATCATCAAAAATGTCATAATATACTATGTCATAAAAATGCCATTAAAAAGCTAATAGTATAGTGTGTTATAAAAAAGTAATTGTTTAGTATGTCATGAAAAAAGTCATGATATTGTACATAAAACGCATACAAATATCTCATAGTAAAAAACTCATAGTATTGTGTATCATAGGAAATATATGTCACAGTATAGTATGTGATAAAAAGTCATAGTATAGTATGTCACTAAAAAGTCACTGTATAGTATGTCATAAAAATGTGTTAATATAAAAGTCATAGTATATTATATCATAAAAAATGTATTACTATACTATGTCATAAAAAATTAAAAGTAGTGTAGTAAAGTAGTATAGTAAAAAGTAGTACAATAAAAAGACAATAGTATAATGTTAAAAAAAATCATAGTATCATAAAATATCATAGTATGGTATGTCATAAAAATGTAACTGTATAGTATGTCATAAAAATTACATTAAAAAGTCATAGAATTGTATGTCATAAAAATTACATTAAAAAAGTCATTATAGTATTTTATAAAAAATGTCACAGTACAGTATGTCATAAAAAATTACATAAAAATATCAGAATATTGTATGTCATAAAAAACAACAAAAAAGTCATAGTATAGTATGTTATAAAAAAGTCATAGTATAGTGTGTCGTAAAAAGTCATAGTATAATATGTGATTAAAAAACGTCATGGTATAGTTTACCAAAAGAAATGGTATAAAAAAGTTATAGAATAGTATGTCCTAAAAAATGTCATCGTATAGTATGGCATAAAAATGCTGTAATATAAAAAGTCATAGTATATTATGTCATAGAAAATGTCTTACTATAGTATGTCATAAAAAATGAATAGTATAGTAAAAAGCTAGTATAGTAGTAGAGTAAAAAGGTAATATTATAGTAAAAAAAAAAGTAATTGTTTAGTATGTCATCAGAATCAGAATCAGAATCAGAATCGTGTTTATTGCCAGGTGTAAGAGGTATACACTAGGAATTTGCTTTGGTTTTGTTGGTGCAAGTAAACAGTATAATTACAAAAGAATAGATAAAAACGTTAGAATACAATAAGAATACAAAAATTGAAATCCTACCAATATACAATATACAAAATAAGCTATATCAAAAATAAACATGATATAAACAGAGAGAGAGAGAGAGAGAGAGAGAGGGAGAGAGAGGGATAAAGTAGGGGGTGGTATTGAGAGTGTATGAGAGAGGGGGAGAGTCAGTGTTGGCGGGGCAGTAGTGTGTGTGTGTGTAAGAGAGAGGAAGTCACAGGGGAGCAGAGGGGCTGTTGGAGAGCCCCACTGCCATGGGGAAAAAACTGTTTTTGTGGCGTGAGATTTTGGTCCTAATGGATCTTAACCTCCTGCCAGATGGCAGAGTCTGGAATAGATGGTGTCCTGGATGGAAGGGGTCGGCCACAATCTTTCCTGCCCTCCTCAAGGTCCTGGAGGTGTACAGCTCCTGGAGGGAGGGAAGGTTGCAGCTGATCGCCTTCTCTGCAGTCATGAAAAATTTCATGATATAGAATGCCATAAAAAATCATAATGTCATAAAATATAGTATGGTATGTCATAAAAAAGTAATTGTATAGTAAAAAAGTGACAGATGTCATAAAAAAAGACAAAAAAAGTCATAGTATAGTATGTCGTAAAAAGTCATAGTATAATATGTGATTAAAAAAGTCACAGATGTCATATGAAAAGACAAAAAAGTTATAGTATCGTATGTCATAAAAAAGCCATTAAAAAGTCATAGTATAGTATGTCATAAAAGTGACATAGAAAAGTCATAGTATTGTGTGTCATAAAAAAGTATTCAAACAAGTCTCAGTATAGTAGCTGGTGATCATGTAGTTAGTTGTTGAATTGTTGGTTAGCTGGTGATTGAATGGTTGGTTAGTTGGTGATCATGTAGTTGGTTGATTGAATAGTTGATTAGCTGGAGATCATGTAGTTGGTTGTTCAATGGTTGGTTAGCTGTTGATCATGTAGTTGGGTGATTGAATGGTTGGTTAGCTGGTGATCATGTAGTTGGTTGTTGAATGGTTGGTTTGCTGCTGATCATGTAGTTGGGTGATTGAATGGTTGGTTAGCTGTTGATCATGTAGTTGGGTGATTGAATGGTTGGTTAGCTGGTGATCATGTAGTTGGTTGTTGAATGGTTGGTTTTCTGCTGATCATGTAGTTGGGTGATTGAATGGTTGGTTAGCTGGTGATCATGTAGTTGGTTGTTGAATGGTTGGTTAGCTGTTGATCATGTAGTTGGGTGATTGAATGGTTGGTTAGCTGGTGATCACGTAGTTGGTGGTTGAATGGTTGGTTAGCTGGTGATCATGTAGTTGGGTGATTGAATGGTTGGTTAGCTGGTGATCATGTAGTTGGGTGATTGAATGGTTGGTTAGCTGGTGATCATGTAGTTGGTTGTTGAATGTTTCAGAACATGGGTTAGGGGTTGATGGTTCAGTAGAAGGTATTTTGTTCAACAGGTTGTGTTGATTGGTTGGTGCTTGGCTGGTTAGGTCACTTGGTGGTTTGTCGGATGATTACTCATTTTGTGTTTTGCTTTTGGCTAGTAAATTGGAAAAATGATTAGTTGTGTAACTGGTTGGATAGTTAAACAAACCTGTATAAGACAACCCCTCAGGTGGTCAAATTCACACAAAAACATTTACCTTTCATCTCAATGCACTTTCTATCTTGTAGTTTTAACATGGGGAAGTGAATCATAATCCTGATACTGGTTTAACCTTGTGTTGTTAACTTCCATCTGCTCCAGGCTTTGTCTGTCAGTTTAACCCGAGACCAGAAGTACATTGTGGACAGGATGGTGGAGGCCCATCGACTGTACAGAGCACAGGACAGCAGCCACTCCAGGGTAGGTCACAGGGTGGAAACATCAGTTGCACTTCCAAAAACACAGTTTTTTATGTTGCCCTCAAGGTTCCTTATCTGTCTACTCAGTTGTTTGAGTGGCCGTGTACAGAAGAAGGGGAGGGCTTGTCTGATGTTGTATCACCCCACCTGCAACAACTGCTACAATTTGCCAGAACAGTGCCTGGTAAGATAGATGGATATATGTGACCTTCACAATCTCATCAATATGCTTTCTGCTGTTTTCACAGTAGAAACAAAATATAGAATCTAATAAAGGGAAATATTCTCAAATTATAAGGAAACTTAAAGATGATTAAAGGTGATTAAAATGGTTTAGTAGAACTTCATCAAATTCCATAATTTAATCAACATTTCGCTCAAGAAATCCAGAAACAATCAAATAAACAACTACCATATATAAAAACAAATAATGATGTTCCCCTCACAGGTTTTGACCTCCTGGATTTTTCCAACCAGCAGTCTCTCTTGTTTGTCTCTTCACTGGAGGTCATGTTCCTGTTCTCAGCTCAGCAGTTCTCCCACAACCCAACAGGCCCCAGTCCAGGTGAATACAACAACACAACACACACTTTTATGATTCATTGTAGCATTCAAGTCAGGGTGAAGCAAATTCAGTCAGATATTTAGTTTTAAAAAACACCTTTTTCACTATCATCAGCCCTGCAGATTTTCAGTATGTCAACACACAACTGGCTGAGAAATGTAGAGTCTAAGGAAAACATCCACAGTAGGACGCCGGTCAACTCAGGTGAATCCAGACATACCCTCACTCAGAAGAAAATATCTAAGATATTACAGGCTGGGAAAAAAAATAGTTCAAGGTATATCAAATGAAAATTAAAAATGTCCTATTTGCTGGTATGAACAGGAGGCAATGAGGATCTCCTTGGACCGGTGCTCAACTTCTTCCACAGCATGTCAACGCTAAGGGTGACGGAAGCTGAATACACCCTGCTCACTGCTACGGCTCTGCTCTGCTCAGGTCAGACTAGGAATCTGTACGTTTGGTCTGAAATAATCCAATTAGCTGTCAAGTCAACAGAGTTTTATGCTCTATTCAACTGTAAATAATCATTATAAACCCAACTGGAGCTCTTCAACAGGTTGAGATAGTAACATGACGCCTCTGAATGATTCATTCTGTCTCAAAGGGTCTGACTCTAATGGCTCTTCAGCATTTTCAAAGTTTGACAACAACTTCACTCAAGCAACACATTTAACTTTTTCCATCCAGTAGCTGTTTGGCAACTTTAAACCTGCAGTAGGCAGAATGTTTTTGGCATCATTGGACAAAAATTCCATAATAACCTTTCAGCATATTGTAAATCAAGTGTTCTAAGAGAAATCTAGACTTCTGCTCCTCCTCATGGCTCTGTTTTCAGGCTTTAGAAAATCTAGGCTGTGATCGGAGACTTTGGCCAATCACAGGTCATTTCAGAGAGAGAGAGAGCATTCCTGTTGGCTGTTCATTCAACGGAGGCAGCTGTCAATCACTTGCAAACGCTGATCAAATATGAATCAATATTCTGTTACTGTAATGCCTATTTCTCTCCCCAGATGTTATCAGAAACATCTTGTAGTGTACTGTTTAGCTGTAAAATGAGAAAGTTTGCCCGGTTGGTGTTTCCTCAAATGATCTCAAATGGTCACAAACTTTCTCATTTTACAGCTAAACAGTACACTTCAAGATGATTCTGAGAACACCTGAAGAGAGAAATAGGCATTAACATAACAGAATATTGATTCATATTTGATCAGCGCTACCTAGTTTGACTGTTTGATCGGAGTTTGCCAGTGATTGACAGCTGCTCAGAGTCAGCAAGGCACCAGCTCGGCTCTGATTGGTTATTTTCGTCCAGTCTGTGAAATCTTGCAGAGGCCATTAGGAGCACCGGAGTACACAGAGGCACATGATTATTTTCAGATTACCTGTCAGGATATAATAACCGTTTTATAAAAATAATTTGTTTTTTATCTTTTTCTACAATTCTACCCACTGCTGCTTAAATGCGTCAGTCCATTTTTGGATATAAACACAAAGAAACAGATCTCGTCTATGTTTCAGTGTTATGAACCGGCCTCTCTCTGTGTCCCTGTCCTGCAGACCGTGCGTCCCTGCAGGCTGCCAGCTGTGTTGAGAAAATGCAAGAACTGATCCTGGACCTGCTGTCCAGGGTGTGTGGGGCCCAGGCTGGAGCTGCGCGAGGGGGGCCGCAACGGTTTGGCCGCCTGCTGGGCAGACTGACGGAGCTACGAACCCTCCGTCACAATTACCTCCTTCTGACTAGACAGCAACCCAGACACTGACGGAGAGGACACACCGGAAATGGTGAAAACTACCAATATCATCTCTGGGGAGTTTCATGTTTGAATTGAAGGACTGGGACTGAAATGTTGTGGACTGCTGTTGTTTGTTTGGACAAAAGATATACTGTAGGGAAAGAGACAGGTCTTTTTATAACTGTTGTATACAAGTAACATGTACAATTACAGTACTCTTCACTATGCTCAGTGTTGTTAAAATAAAATACTGACTGTATTCTAGCTGCAGTTCATCGGTGGAAAAGATCATTTTCTGACTGAAATCAGGGACTAAATGGACATAATTTTCACCACAACTGTTAGTATTATAGTATGTAACTGTAGTCAAGTATCCCAAAAGGTTTTTGATAGAGCATTTATTTCTCAAAATGTGGAAATACTGGTTCAGACAAAATATTTGTTGAGCAGGTAAAATATGCTGGTAGTACAAGCTTATAAAGGTTTATTTTTCCATTTGATAAAATGGGGCTCTCGATAATAAATAGGATATTCTGGGGGTCAACAGAGAATGAAGGTGGTCATGAGTAAAATCATCAACATCAAATGGTTTGTGCCCCATCTGTCAAAATGTTGGCTGCATGTTTTTCAAAAGGTTTAGGTGTCATTGGATAATTCATAATTATTTTGTAATTTCAAAAATAAAAAAAGGAAATACCACGTAAAACTGCCATTTTTTTTCTGGTTTAAAATGAAAAACAAAAAAACATGGTATTTCCATTTTTTCGTTTTTAAATTACAAAAGAATTACAGATTAACCAATGATACCCAGACTAATCTGCTGATTATTTTCTCCATTAATCGATTGATTGTTTGGTTTGTATAAGTTCTGAAAATAGTGAGAAATGCCATCCCAGTTACCCTGAGCCAAAAGTGACACCTTCAAAGTGCTTGTTTTGTCCAACAAACAGTCCAAACCTCTGAATTATTACAAATACATTAAAATTCTTAAAATAATTAAAAGGAGGAAAAAAAATCAGCAAATCCTCACATTTGAGAGGCTGGAACCACAAAATGTTTTACATAAACAATGACTGAAACAATCAAAGTATTTGCCAATTAATTTGCTGTCAATTGACTAATTCATTTATCAACTAATCATTTGAGCTCTACCCTGTATATACTGTTGGGTAGTTTAATTTATAACAAAATGTCTTGTTTTCTAAATCTTATTCCTAAAGTAGCTAAAGCTGTCAAATAATTTTAGTGAAGTAAATAGTACAGTATTTCCCTCTGAAATGAATTGAATTAGAAGTAGAAAGTGGCACGAAAAGAAAAAACCCAAGTAAAGTACAAGTACCTCAAATTTTTACTTAAGTACAGTACATGAGAAAATGTAGGCTACTTACATTTCACCACGGCATAACCTAAAATAATAAAGCTTTTAAAATTTGATTTTGACTCACAGTCTCCTGACAAGTATATACAATTAGCTAATCATTTTGTCTTTAGTTTAAAAAGTTTAACAAGTCGCAGACAGAATTAGTTTGAGAAAGTAATTCAAATTAGTTTGAGAAAGTAACCCTGCCCAGGGGTCAATCACTACAACTCTCTACTTAGGCCTATTGCAAAGCACTGTCTCAGATAATATCAAATAATATAGAAATGCATGTTTGCATAGAGCTTTGAGGGTGTCGGGTAGGGCACTGACCTTATGGTTCAATGTCCATAGATTGACAGTGTCTGGACCTGCTGTTTTACTGTTTTGCTCCATTGTTAGGAAGCATGTTTAGAAACAGCATTTTGAGAATAATTGACAAACATCAAAATTCAAAATAAAATGAAAAAATATCTCCTGCAGTTTCTTTACTTACATCTTGCCTGTCTTAGGTCCATAGTCGGACAAATGTTGTCTCTCCATAGATCTTACAATTGCTTTATGCAAATGTATGTATATATTTATTATTGGAAATCAATTAACAACACAAAACAATGACAGATATTGTCCAGAAACCCTCACAGGTACTGCAGCCCAATAAGCAACAACAGCTGTCAGTGTGTCAGTGTGCTGACTTGACTATGACTTGCCCCAAACTGCATGTGATTATCATAAAGTGGGCATGTCTGTAAAGTGGGAATTTTCAATCACATATCTTGAGTTCAAAGGTCAAGGGACTCCTTTAAAAATGGCCATGCCAGTTTTTCCTCACCAAATTTAGTGAAAGTTTTGAGCATTATTTAGCGTTAGTGTTTAGCGAGCACGCTACAACTTAATAATCACAAGTTGCGTTAATGGGTTAAAGAAATTAGTGCCATTAAAACCAATTTGCGTTAACGCGTTATAATCATGTTAACTTGTTTTTGGTTTAAAACAAGAAAAACATACATTTTTTTTTTTTTATTTATTTAAAACCAAAAACGGAAAAAACTAAACCATGGTCTGGGTGGTCCGGGTATCATAGGATAATCCATTATTCCTTTTGAATTAAAAAACAAAAAAAAAAAATTTATTTTTTGTTTTAAACCAAAAAACGAAAAACGGATCCAACCCGGGCCGTTTTTGGTTTTTGCTAATTCCTTATATCATTATTCATTTTTGATTGAAGAATGGGAGTCACGTGGGTTTTTTGTTTTTTCATTTTAAACCAAAAACGAAAAATGAAATGAATGAAATGTGTCAATGGCTGGCAAAATAGGTGGTAAACCTCAAAAGCCCTTGACTCAACTTTTTACAGAAAGGACGAGGAAGAAAGCGAGGAGTATCCTGGCAGATAGCTCCCATCCTTTCTGCAGCCAGTTGGGAGGCGCTATAGAGCTCCTCTGGCAACTAAACATATGTTTAAAAAGTCTTTCATCCCAAATGCCATCAATATTCTAAACTCAACATAATGACTGAGCAGATCTGAGCCACAGACACTGACATGAACTGTTTTTAATGTGTAACATAACCTGTCTCTGTTTTTTACTAACTGCTCAGCTTTACAATTTAGTTTGGAGGGAGATTCGATATCAGTGAAGTCAGTGCATTTTATGAGTACGCCTTCTGTGACGTTACCCACCGTAGGGGTCAGAGGTCACTCCTCAATCCCCAAGGATTTTCTTTTCAGTCAAATTTTCAACTTTGACGCATTTATAGAGGAAAAGTCAAGTCAAGTATGGTTGATCAGCATGTTTGCCAACCTTCAGGTGGTTTATGATGCTTTTCAATCATTTCTAGCCTATTTGGTATAATATGTAATTTAGTTAATTTGTTCGACATCTTGATAATGCAGATTTTTCAACCAGCGATTATGACATTAATGCCAGCTATACAGAATAAAGCTCTGTCTGTCATGACAATAGCACTGTACTGAAGGTCTTTCCTTTACTCGGGTGACTCTTTACAGCCATCTGAAGACAGCAGGTATCTGTTAAATCTACAGTATCTGGAGTGATGAAGTGGCCTTCAGTACAGTACTATTGTCATGACAGACAGAGCTTTATTCTGTCTAGCTGGCATTAATGTCATAATCGCTGGTTGAAAAATCAGCATTATTATGATGTAGAACTACTCGGCTACAGCCTTCCTAGAGGAGTGAAGGGATCATGTGGAAGTGTCAGGTGTGTTGAAAGGAGTAGCCACATAGTGCTTCTCACCTGTCGACATAAAGAAACAGCCCATAGTAAGGGCGTGAGAGAGAAAAGTGTCAATTACATGAGAGTTCTGTATAACATCTGTAGAAATCCTCCCTGTAATTTATCACACACTTTTTGGATAAAAGACATTTGTGTATTAATGAAAATGGTAAATGGATGGACTTGGACTTATATAGCACTTTTCTAGTCTTCCAACCACTCAAAGCGCTTTACACTACATGTCAGCATTCACCCATTCACACACACTGATGGCAGAGGCTACTAAGGTGCCAACTTTGCCCATCAGGATCTAATCCAAATACTCATTCACACACTGATGGCTATGCCTTCAGAAGCAATTTGGGGTTAAGTGTCTTGCTCAAGGACACATCAACATGTAACCCGGAGCAGCTGGGGATCAAACCACCAACCTTCCGATTGGTGGACAACCTGCTCTACCCTCTGAGCCACAGCCGCCCACAAAACAAAGCAAAAAATATCTATGTATGTATTTATTTGTGTATTTATTTAGTATATTTATCTTCTACTGTTACCTCGATCCTGTGCTTAAATAATGTTACACTTTTATAGAATGACCAAACTAACTTCTTGGCTTTTATTTTGACATGTTTGCCTTCACTTCCGGGTCATGTGACTGCCGTTCTCTGCTCTTCGATTCAAAAGAGAAAATGACAGAAAGAAACTTGAAGAAACTAAAATCAGATAGTTTTTTTTTTGTTTGTTTTTTTCGTTTTTCGTGTAGAAACAAAAAACAAACAGAGCACCACGGATTTCATTTTTCGTTTTTGGTTTAAAACGAAAAAAACTAAAAACCCACATGACTCCTGTTCTTCAATCAAAAATGAATAATAATAAAAGGAATTCGCAAAAACGACAAACGGCCTGGGTTTGATCCATTTTTCGTTTTTTGATTCAGAATCCAAAAACAAGAAAACGGATGTTTTCTCTTTTCGTTTTTTCGTTTCTGAATTCAAAAGGAATAACAGATTGTCCGATGATACCCAGACCATTAACGTCCGTGTGTTTTCATCTCTCCACTTCACCACACACTAAAAACGAAAGTTAGCCTGCAGATAATATATTATCTGCAGGCTAACTTTCGTTTTACTTTTCGTTTTAACAAGGGTGCTGATCAGCTGATTCCACCACCTCAGACAAGGAACTACTAGTCACATAATGATAACAAGAAAAGATGACAGTCAATATACTGTATGTAGCGCGTTTACTTGATCTTTACCTTATGGGGGCTGTGTGTCTTCCTCTTTGTCATCCTGTGTTTGTGAAATATGTCATATTCTGCTCTAGCTCTGACGTAGCTGAAGATGCGTTCACGGTCACCGTCTAGCGTCGGTCAATTGAGTTTGTGCCGGTTGGTTATTATTATTCATTGTCTGCCGCAGCCGCGCAATTTGCCGTGAGCTGGAATGAGCTAGAAACATGAAACTTGGCACAATAACTGGAAATGATGTGCAAGTGCTTCTCAAGAACTATGACCCCAATCGGTCACATGGTGGCGCTGTAATTAACGCCCAAACATGCGATTTTGGAAAGGCCACGCCCCTCACCCACTTAGTCCGATTGACTTGAAATTTGACACACTGCCTCAAGCAGAGATGAGGAGTGGGCTACAGAGGTCTACAGCTTACTTCTTCTACACACCCACTTTTTTTTGTCCATTATCAGGAATTAATGGACTACGTGGAGGCCAGAACCATCCGACACGCAGCAGAGTATATCAACATTTTCATGAAATCTTAATTAGCATAACGCTAGCATAAAGCTAATGTTATGCTAGCAAGATTCAAAGTCAATAACAATGCGTACGGTTGACAAACAGTAAATATAATGTGACAGTACGTCTAACAACAAGATTAGCTGGCTATCCAGCCATGTCATCATCCCAAAATCAATATCAAAAGTTCCATGAAGCAATTAGCGGCCACTTGTAGAGTTACTGTCAGCCTGAAGTAGCAAGTTGAATAGCGAATGGGATGCAAGATGATGCTTATGTGATATCAGTAAGTTCAGAGTAGAGTTCAGAAGATTAGGCACTAAAGGATTTATGTTGGAAATAAGTTATTTCAATGTTTTGGAGCCAGCGCATTAAAGGTCTCATATTATGCTCATTTCCAGGTTCATAGATGTATTTTAATGTTGCACTAGAACATGTTTACATGCTGTAATGTTCAAAAAACCCTTTATTCTTCTCATAGTGTTCTCATCACTCTGCCTGCATTAGAGCCTAATTCAGCCTCTGTCTGAGAGACCCTAAGTGTGTTCCAATCCACGTACTTCCAGAAGTACACTTCAATGTAATGCACTTTGTACTCACTTGAGTAGTGCGTAAATTTCAGCGGGGTAGGGTCGTCTCAAATCGAATACTCTGTGGCGCACTGACTGGAAATGACGATCACAACATTTGACTGCGGCTCGCTACCTGCCAAAATATCTTCTGAAAAAAATGAAAGCAGAGTGGAAATTACGTTTCCAACGTCGTCGCCTACGCCTACAATGTGTCCTCCTGTTGGCTGAAAATGCACCGGTATGTTTACATATTGTATTGTTTTATTCTGTTATCTATGTATGTTTGAATAGTTCTCATGGCTCCGGCCCTTCCGCTACGTAGCCAATTCAATTCAATTCAATTCAATTCGATTTATTTTTGTATAGTGTCAAATCACAACAGAAGTTATCTCAAGACGCTTTATATATAGAGCAGGTCTTAGACCGTGCACCATAGTTTAGAGACCCAACAAGATCCACTAAGTGTGCTGTGGCCAGGAACAACTCCCCGATTACTGGGAAGAAACCTGGAGCAGGACCGGGCTCTGGGTGGGAGGCCATCTGCCGAGACCGGCTGGGGCGATAGATAGATAGATAGATAGAGAGAGAGAGAGAGAGAGAGAGAGAGAGAGAGAGAGAGAGAGAGAGGGAAGCAGCCACAATAATAGCACAGCAGCTGTAATAACTAATACAATTAGGACTGATAACACAAAACCAGTAGTAGAGGATGTAAAAGAGTGATAATACAACTATCGGAATTGATATCATTGGGTCGTCCTCAGACGGGCTTTCCAGAGGAGCTTCCAGCTATCTCAGTCCACCATACATCTGGCTAGCTCGCCAGCACTGTCCAGCATCTCTCCTCAGTACGCCCATGTATGTTGGTATGGGACGTCCCTGTGATCGATGCCCGTGCGTTGGTTCCCGCAGCATCAGCATGCTTGCTGGGAGTTCTTGATGTCTTTGGCAGTGACCAAGAAGTGTCATTCTCCAGGCTGCCACTTTGACAGTAAGTGTTGGTAGTCCCTCATTAGCATTGGTAGTCCCTGGTAGCAGTTGGTGTCAAGCAGGCATCGGACGCGGTAGCAGATGCAGCCACAATACCGGAGACATCCAGATCCAGCTGAAACCCCGCTCCAAGTGTACCCCTGCTCCAGGTATGACCTCGCTCCAGGTGTGACCCCGCTCCAGGTATAACCTCGCTCCAGGTGTGACCCCGCTCCACGGTCACCTGCGAGACAAGGAGGCACAAGGACTCCCGGGAAGGGATAAAGTTAGTAACAATGAATGGGACATGAATATATACAGAGGGAGAGAGGAGCTCAGTGTGTTATAGGAAGTCCCCCGGCAGTCTAGGCCTATAGCAGCTTAACTATAAGTGTTATCAAAGAGGAAAGTCTTTAGCCTACTCTTAAATGTAGAGATGGTGTCTGTCTCCCGGACTGAAACTGGGAGCTGATTCAAGAGAAGAGGAGCTTGATAGCTGGAGGGTCTCGCTCCCATTCTACTTTTGGAGACTCCAGGAACCTCAACTAACCCTGCATTCTGTGAGCGCAGTGCTCTAGTGGGGTAGTAGGGTACTATGAGGTCTTTAAGATATGATGGGGCCTGACCGTTTAGCGCTTTGTAGGTGAGGAGGACGATTTTAAATTCTATTCTTGATTTTACAGGGAGCCAGTGCAGAGAAGCTAATACAGGAGTAATATGATCTCTTTTTCTAGTTCTTGTCAGTACATGTGCTGCAGCATTCTGGATCAACTGGAGAGTAGACTTATTGGAGCAGCCTGATAATAAGGAATTGCAGTAATCTAGTCTAGAGGTAACAAATGCATGGACTAATTTTTCTGCATCATTTTGAGACAGGATGTGCCTGATCTTTGCAATGTTACATAGATGAAAGAAGGCAGTCTTTGAGGTTTGTTTTATGTGGGAACATAAAAGACCTTAAAGGACATATCCTGATCAAAGATAACTCCCAGATTCCTTACGGTGGTGCTGGAGGCCAGGGCAATGCCATCTAGAGTAACTATATCGTTAGATAATTTGTTTTGGAGGCGTTCAGGGCCAAGTACAATAACTTCAGTTTTGTCTGAGTTTAACATCAGGAAATTGCAGGTCATCCAGGTTTTTATGTCCTTAGGGCATGTTTGAAGTTTAGTTAACTGGTTGGTTTCGTCTGGCTTGATCGATAGATATAATTGGGTATCATCTGCATAACAATGAAAGTTTATGGAGTGTTTTCTAATAACATTGCCTAAGGGAAGCATATATAAGGTAAATAGAATTGGTCCAAGTACAGAACCCTATGGAACTCCGTGACTAACTTTGGCGTGCATGGAGGACTCATCGTTAACATGTACAAACTGAGATCGATCTGATAAATAGGACTTAAACCAACTTAGTGTAGTTCCTTTAATGCCAATTAAATGTTCCAGTCTCTGCAATAGGATGTGATGGTCAATGGTGTCGAAAGCAGCACTAAGATCTAACAAGACAAGTACAGAGACAAGTCCTTTGTCCGATGCCATTAGAAGGTCATTTGTAATTTTCACTAGTGCTGTCTCTGTGCTATGGTGCACTCTAAATCCTGACTGATAATCCTCAAATAAATGATTGTTCTGTAGAAAGTCACACAGCTGACTGACAACTGCTTTCTCGAGTATTTTGGAGGTAAAGGGAAGGTTAGATATAGGTCTATAGTTGGCTAAGACCTCTGGATCGAGAGTGGGGTTTTTAAGAAGAGGTTTAATTATAGCTACTTTAAAGGACTGTGGTACATAGCCTGTTAGTAAAGACACATTGATCATATCCAGTAGAGAGGTGCTAACTAAAGGTAAAACTTCTTTAAGCAGTCTAGTTGGGATGGGGTCTAGGAGACAGATACATGGTTTAGATGAAGAGATCAGTGAAGTCAGTTTGTGGAGGTCGATGGGAGAAAAGCAGTCTAAATATATATCAGGTTGTACAGCTGTTTCTAAGGTTCCTAAGTTTGAGGATAAATCGGTACCAGTTGATGGTAGGAGGTGATTAATTTTGTCTCTAATAGTTAGGATTTTGTCATTAAAGAAACTCATGAAGTCACTACTACTGAGGGTTGTAGGAATACATGGCTCAATTGAGCTGTGGCTCTCTGTCAGCCTGGCTACAGTGCTGAACAGAAACCTGGGGTTGTTCTGATTTTTTCTCTATTAATGATGAGTAATGGGCTGCTCTGGTATCACGGAGAGCCTTCCTATATTTTTTAAGACTATCTTGCCAGACTAAATGAGATTCTTCCTGTTTGGTGGAACGCCATATCCTTTCTAGTTTCCTCGATGCTTGCTTTAATTTGCATGTTTGAGGGTTATACCATGGAGTTGACTTCCTTTGTTTTATTAACTTCTTTTTTAGAGGGGCAACATAATCAAGTGTGACTCGCAGTGAGTCTGTAGCACTACAAGATGATCAGTTTGGGTGTGGCTAAAGTTAGCATAGGAGCCCTCTGTTATATTGAGACATGGTATTGAATTTAATGCTGATGGAATCACTTCCTTAAATTTAGCTACAACACTATCGGATAGACATCTAGTGTACACACTTTTGTCTGATGGTGTATAGTCTAGTAATAAGAATTCAAAAGTGATTAAATAATGGTCTAATAAAAGAGAGTTCTGTGGAAAAACAATTAAATGTTCAATTTCAACGCCATATGACATAATGAGGTCGAGGGTGTGGTTAAAGCGGTGAGTGGGTTTATGCACGTTCTGCGAGAAACCAATTGAATCTAATAAAGAGATAAACGCAGCACTGAGGCTATCATTAGCAATGTCCACATGAATATTAAAATCACCTACAATAATGACTTTATCTGTTTTCAGGACTAGGCTTGATAGAAACTCTGAGAATTCAGATAGAAATTCAGAATATGGGCCTGGAGCGCGATACACTATAACAAAGAGAATTGTCTGTAGTGTTTTCCAGGTTGGGTGTGAAAGACTAAGAACAAGGCTTTCAAATGAGTTATAATTTAGTTTAGTTTTAGGGTTTATTAATAGGCTTGAGTCGAAGATGGCTGCAACTTCACCTCCTCGGCCGGTGTCTCGAGGAATGTGAGTATTAATATGACTCGGGGGAGTGGATTCGTTTAGGCTGACATATTCTTCATGACACAGCCAGGTTTCAGTAAGATAAAATAAATCAATGTGATTATCAGATATTAAATCATTTACTAGTAGCGCTTTAGATGACAGAGATCTGATATTTAAGAGCTCATATTTAATTCTCCTGTTTTGTTGCTTAATTGCAGTGCTAGTGTTAGATTTTATTAGATTATTATGTTTAACTCCTCTTCTGTTTACTTTTGATTTAATTAATTTAGGTGGGGCAGACACAGTCTCAGTTAGGTTTGGGGTTAAGCTATGGGTGGGTAACTGCTCTAGTGGAAGCGCAGAGAAGTGTGTAAGACTAAAGCTCTGCATCCTGGAATGACCTCTGGTTTGTCATGGATTTGTTCCACTAACAATCTTGGTCAGATTTTTGGATAAGAGATCCGCTCCATCCAAAGTAGGATGAATGCCGTCTCTCCTAATCAGACCAGGAGTCCTCCAGAAAGAGTTCCAATTGTAAATGAAGCCCATATGGTTTGCTGGACACCACCTCGACAGCCAGCTGTGGAATGACTTCATGCGGCTATACATGTCGTCACTGGTCAGGTTGGGGAGGGGGCCAGAGAAAACTACGGAGTCCCACATTGTCTTTGCGTATGCACACACCGACTCCACATTAACTTTAGTGACCTCCGATTGGCGTAACCGGGTGTCAATACCGCTGACGTGGATAACAATCTTACTGTATTTACGCTTATCCTTAGCCAGCAGTTTCAAAACAGATTCAATGTTGCCCGCTCTGGCCCCCGGGATGCAATTAACTATGGCAGCTGGCTTCGCTAGCTTCACGTTCCGCAAAATGGAGCTTCCGATAACCAGAGTTGGTTTCTCAGCGGGTGTGTCGCTGAGTGGGGAATATCTGTTTGAAACGTGAAGTGGTTGGTAGTTAACCGTGGGCTTCAGGGTACGACTACGCGTCCTTCGGGCAGTCACCCAGCCTCCCGGCTGCTTGGGGGTTGCCGGGGCACAGCTAGCAGAAGCTATGCTTGGCCGGTCCGCATCGGCTAGGGGCTGGCTAACTACAGAAGAAACTAAAGATATAGTGCGGAACCGGGCTTCTAACGTGTAAACCCTCGCTGCCGATGCAGCAAGTGCACTACACTTAATACATGTACTATTATCACTAAAGGAGGCAGAGGAATAACTAAACATGAGACACACAGAGCAGGGGAGAGCAGGAGAAGGAGGAGAGGGAGAGAGAACAGGAGAGCAGGAGAGGGAGAGAGAGAAGCCATCGCTAACGGCTAAGCTACTGCTAAGCTACTGCTAAGCTACTATTATGCTACAGTACGATAACCCAGCTAGCGTTAGCCGAGTTAAGTCTCTAAAAAGGAGCGAGTTATGAGTGCTTAAGCAGAACTAGTGTAGGTATAAATGTAGTGGGTAATTAGCCGCTGTAGTGAAGAGTATATAACTATATTGCCCTGGATGTGCTAGAGCAGCTACAGAACACAGCAGCACACAGAAAGACAGGCAACCGGAAATGAGGCAATACGCTTACTGCAAGCACGTCAGCGTCAAGATGGCGACAGTTGAGTGTGGAAAGTGTCCAGCGTTCCACACTCAACGATCTGACCGTTTTGAGTACAACATTGGGTACTTTGAGTGCACTGCATTTTGCCGTACTTCCCAGTGTGAATGCACTTATGCACTCAAAGTAGTAAGTGTAAGTACAGACGTACGCGGATTGGAACACACTCCCTGATTTAGCGCCTGTCTCCTCCCAGTCTGCTCTGATTGGTCAGCGTTTCCTGTCAATCAAACGTCCTCAACACAGTGTCACTATCTCCCCCTCTACCTGTAGCAGCTCTTCTTGAGCTACACAGAGAGAAGCAGCTAGGAAGAGTTTATAAACTACTTAAAAGTTTATAAACCAGAAACTTCACCCAGCGCACGTTACCGGAGGAATCTGATCCTAAATTGGCGAGAAATGGGCAACATCTGCGGTCAAGACTCCAGGTTTCCTGACGGTTTTTCTCAGGTAAATAATGTTTTTCTCATGGTAGCATGTAGCTATGCTAGAGACAGTGTGTAAACACAGCGAACATCAGGGTGGAAAATAGAAGATGTGAAACAGATGTCAGTTCATTATTTCTGGTAAAAGACACCTGATAAACGTAGTAAAGTAATCAGAGTAATGGTATATTATTTACTGTAGGAGCTGTCTCTGTGTCCATGACTACAGACCACCGGAGCTTACCGTAGTTTAGCTTACCGTAGCTTAGCTTACTGTAGCTTGCCGTAGCTTACCGTAGCTGAAAGATTTTATCGTGTACCACGTCAACATGACTGCAGGTGGAATTAAAAATGCTGTGAATGATTAATATTGTCATCTGTCTACTCAAATAAAGTTTGATTGTGAAACAGAAATGTGTTGTGTTGCTTTCAGTCACTATTTACTACCTGTACTCTTCTATGACATTAAATATATATAATATATAAATATCACCTGTTTAAACAGTGCAATTACATAAAGCCTTTGTGAAAGAACATGTTACATTTATCTCAGATGATGAGAGTTTCTGCTGGTTCTTGCAGACTAACAGAAGTAGGAGCAGACTTTGCTTATAGTTAGGAGGCGGAGGAGAGAGAGTGACACTCTGTGGGCGGGGTCACCTAGCTGGAGGTTCTCCTCTGGTTCTAACAGGAAACCTTTATATAGCATGAAATTCGTCACCGACGTCACCAGTGTAAGGAAAAGCTGCTCAGCGATGTTTAGACCCATTTCCGGACAGATGGAGCAGGAGCAAAAGAGAGAGGATGGTCTTTTATAATACTATGGTGACCTGTAGACACACTGGGGACAGATATTGATGTTTAAAAGACACGGAAAAGTGCATTTGCAATTAAGGATTCACCCAGACCACCCAAGTGGGTTGGATATACTTTATATCCTCCACCAATATGATGTGTAAAATCGGTGTTCCCCATCAAGACTCAAATTATGATGGGCTATACTCATGTAACAGACTCTCCGACACTTGTTAATGGGTTAAACTGTATTTTGGCGAAGTAGATGTTTGGTCCTTTTCTGTTGCCGTAGGGCAGGAAGACGAGTGGGGGGGAGCTTCCGCTACAGGGGAGTTGTTGTGTGGCAGGAGAATTGAATAAAGCTGGCGGCCGTTGCTGCTCACTGCTCATTCACCACGGCGTTTGTTATTTTTATATTATATCCGTTAGACGAACCTAAGGTTCATATTAAGCAGTGCATGTTGGTAGAGGAGAATTGGCCAGTGCCAGTATGACCTTAAAACTTTTCTTTTGCCACTGGTGAAAATACAGAGAGCTTCAGCACACAGCCTTGGTCATTAAAAGAGGAGTAGAGTGGAGAATGACCTTGCCAGTACGTCTGTAAGAAGGAAAAAGAAGCAAGAAGCAAGGATGGAGATGTAGTCCATAAAGAGGATGAGCAGAGAGACTGCCAGACAGACAGAGGCAGAGAGGAAATCCATTAAGGGAGCATGGCAGGCAGAGAAAGAAGGAGTTGTTACAGAAATTACAAATAACAAAAAACTGGCAAAGCCATGAATCAAAACAGATTCTGGGACTTATAATAGAAATTGAATAACAATGGAAAAAGAAAGTGATTCCAAGAAAAAAGAAAAAGAGAATATCTGAAGATGTCATGGTAAAAAGCAAAAAAGTCAAATCTTTGGAATCTCTGGAAAATAACTGATCAATCGTCAAAAGTTTTCTTGTTGAACAGTTGGAGGAAATGGAATTAATAACAGCTCAGATCTATCACAAAGACTCTAAAGGGGTAAAAGCATGCAGTCTTAACAGAATTCTACAGCACAGCAGCCCTGTGCTGCGAGAAGCCATCCTCAAGGTAATTAGAGCATATACCTGATACCTGATATCTGGAGTATAAAATGTATAAAAGCCCTCCACAGCCTTATTCATATTTTCTTTGGACCCTCTCCTTGACTCAGTAAACAATAATGCAACACCTTCCTCCTGTCAAAATACTATGACATGTTGTCATTGATGTTTGAAAAAAAAAGTGCATAAAGAATTTAAGAAATTTACCAATTTAATCTGTAATGTGTTAGTGTAATAATAATCACACAATAGAGGTGGAACTTGGACAAACATCAAATGGTTCAACCTGTTCATTGTCTACTCCATCCATTCTTGAACCTGGCTCTGTCACTGTGGCTTTGTTATATTTTGTTGACACATATGACTGTATTGTAGTTCTGCTGTCTGTTAAAGGTGCAGTGTGTAACATCTGCCGGCATCTAGCAGAGAGGTTGTACATTGTAACCTCTCTCATGGTCCAAGCATGCTGGAGAACTACGGTGGCCGATGTGAAAACTTGAATGGCCAGAGCTGGTGTAAGAGTAGCACAAGACATTTGGAGACTAGCGGAGCCAGTGTGGAGAGTGTCTGTATATGAGAAGTGCATGGTGAAGCAAAAGAGAGAGAGCAGTGGCAAATATGTGTGATGGTGTGTGACGGCCCCATATTCCTGGTCCTGGCCTTGGTCCTGCTAGGTACTGTGTCTGTGTGTGTGTGTGTGTGTGTGTGTGTGTGTGTGTGTACATGTGTTTTGTAGGTCCTAATTGGATGGTGCCATCATGTCAACTGGGAGCACCTGGCTAGTGTTCCTCAGCTATTTAACCACTGCCTGCTCGGATGCCAGTGTGCCGGTCTCTCTTCGACATGCTGATCGTTTCTTTGTTTTGATTCTCTTTGTTTTACACTGACAACATACACCTCACATTACCCACTGTATTCATGCATCCTCACATTACCCACTGTATTCATGCATCCTCACATTACCCACTGCATTCATGCATCCTCACATTACCCACTGCATTCATGTACCTCACACACCACTGATTCTGATTTTCACGCCTCATCGTTATTTCCACTTGTAAGCTTACTTTAATAAATTTAAGTTGATTTTTGCTAAAGCTTGGTGTGCATCTCCCTCCTTTGTTGTGGCCCACGAGCTGGTTGTAACGTGTGAGGTGAAGTGAACTTGTGGAGCAGAAGACAGAGTTAGTTTAGCATTATTTTGTAGAAATACGTTTTACTATAGAGCTCTCTCTCTCTCTCTCTCTCTCTCTCTCTCTCTGTCTGTCTGTGTAGTGTATCTGCTCCTCTCTCTCACTCTCTGTTTAGACACAACTGACAAATATGTGGAATTAATATGTAATTTAAAACCTGGGCGGCTTTAGGCACTTTAACAAGAGCACCTCTGTATGCAAGGCCCTAATCTTGCTGTTTAACGCTTACGGACAAGCCAGACAGGCCGCATGAGCAGAGCGTGATGGCTGCCTCGCTGAACTACTGCGTCTCTCATGTGTGGGACACCAGCAGCGTTTCTGTTGATGAGCTGCTGCTGCTGCTTCTATCTACATCGAGGTTGCCTGTCATAACGGTCATTTAATCTCATTTAAAATGTAATTTATATTTATTTGAGACAGAAAAAGGTTAAGAAGCATGTGCTCATTTGTAAATAATAGTAATCATCCACAATTAAATCCTGGTACTTTATTCATTCATGGAGCCGTGCAAGTCACTGGATTTTCTACAACACTGTCCTGTCAATATTTTAGAATAAAAGCCTTGTGTTTACAAATGAAGGAATTCATCTAACCTTTAACCCTCCCGCTGTCCCGGGGTCATATTGACCCACTGGCATGTTTACCCCTCCTGCTGTCCTGGGGTCAAAATGACCCGCAGGTATGTCTAATAAACTTTGCAGTGTTTCTTGAGGAGCAATGCGTTTCTGAGTGGTTTGTGGAGAAAATGACATATTAAGAGAGTTTAGTGATGACAACCAGAGATCTGCATGGCATTGAGCACAGAATGAAGATTGTGACGCTTGGAGGCGAATTCTAATGTTACATTTGAGAAAACAATGTTCCCCTTCATATTCATCCTGTTATGTATGTTTCCAATATAAGAGATGTGTTTCTGTGAAGAAATTAATTAATTACAGAAATTACCCCTCCCACTGTCCTAGGGTCAAACCGACCCACTCGCATGTATACCCCTCCCACTGTCACGTTTACCCCTTCCACTGTCCTGGGGTCAAAAGGACCGGCTCACATGTATACCCCTTCCACTGTCCTAGGGTCAAAAGGACCCGCTCACATGTATACCCCTTCCACTGTCCTAAGGTCAAAAGGACCCGCTCACATGTATACCCCTCCCACTGTCACGTTTACCCCTTCCACTGTCCTGGGGTCAAAAGGGCTCGCTCGCATGTATACCCCTTCCACTGTCCTAGGGTCAAAAGGACCCGCTCGCATGTATACCCCTCCCACTGTCCTAGGGTCAAAAGGACCCGCTCGCATGTATACCCCTTCCACTGTCCTAGGGTCAAAAGGACACGCTCGCATGTATACCCCTTCCACTGTCCTAGGGTCAAAAGGACCTGCTCGCATGTATACCCCTCCCACTGTCACATTTACCCCTTCCACTGTCCTGGGGTCAAAAGGACCCGCTCGTATGTATACCCCTTCCACTGTCCTGGGGTCAAAAAGACCCGCTCACATGTATACCTGTCAAAAGGACCCGCTCACATGTATACCCCTCCCACTGTCACGTTTACCCCTTCCACTGTCCTGGGGTCAAAAGGACCCGCTCGCATGTATACCCCTTCCACTGTCCTAGGGTCAAAAGGACCCACTCACATGTATACCCATTCCACTGTCCTGGGGTCAAAAGGAAAGAAATCAAGTACACTGTAGGTCTGTCTGAGATCAATCGGTAGTGGACGTAAACATGTCCGGACTTGAACCCCACGATGACCCAAACATTACAAAGGGAAACTTTGCCTTTTGTTAATTGCATTTTCCTTTCATTCCCACGTGACATTCACATGAGAATTCAAGGAAGCAGAGGATGTGTCAGAAGAAGAAGATGGAGAGGAATACAGACCAGAGCAAGAGGTATCATCCTCAGAAGAAGAAGAAGACAACAACAACAACAAAAATGACAATGAAGACGACGAAGAAAAAGAAGAAGAAGAAGATAAAGATGAAGAAGAAGAGGAAATCCCTCAAGCCGAAAGAAGGACTTTCCTGTTAAAAAAAGGGAGCAATCAAATGGTCCTCACTAGCATATCACAAACAGGGCAGGACGGCAGAACATAAGGTCCTGGAGATGACCCCAGGACCCACACAATATTCCGTTCCCCACGCCCATGACATTGCGTCAACGTTCTACCTGTTCATCACACCGGAAATAGAAAAACTCATCCCGGAGATGACTAATGGAGACAGCTGGAAAATGATGGATGAGACTGACCTGCGTGCCTACATAGGGCTGCTAATCTTAGCGGGTGTATAGACCTGTATGAGGTGAGGCTACAGCTAGTCTATGTGATGCGGAGAACGGAAGAGCGATTTTCCGTGCCACGATGCCACTCAAACTCTTTCACACTTACTCAAGCATGCTACGATTTGATGACCGTGAGTTACGACCCCCAAGACGTGCGACAGACAAGATGGCAGCCATAAGAGATGTCTGGGACAAGTGGGTGGAGCGGTTGCCACACCTCTACAACCCAGGGCCTGACGTTACAGTGGATGAGCAGCTGGTTCCATTCAGAGGTATGTATATACAGACGTGGACAAAATTGTTGGTACCCTTCCGTTAAAGAAAGAAAAACCCACAAAGGTCACTGAAATAACTTGAAACTGACAAAAGTAATAATAAATGAAAATTTACTGAAAATTAACTAATGAAAATCAGACATTGCTTTTGAATTGCGGTTCAATAGAATCATTTTAAAAAACAAACTAATGAGACTGGCCTGGGCAAAAATGATGGTACCCTTAACTTAATATTTTGTTGCACAACCTTTTGAGGCACTCACTGCAATCAAGCGATTTCTGTAACTCTCAATGAGACTTCTGCACCTGTCGACAGCTATTTTGGCCCACTCCTCGTGAGCAAACTGCTCAAGCTGTCTCAGGTTTGAAGGGTGCCTTCTCCGAATGCATGTTTCAGCTCCTTCCACAGATGCTCAATAGGATTTAGATCAGGGCTCATAGAAGGCCACTTCAGAATAGTCCAATGTTTTGTTCTTAGCCATTCTTGGGTGTTTTTAGCTGTGTTTTGGGTCATTATCCTGTTGGAAGACCCATGACCTGCAACTGAGACACTGGGCAGCACATTTCGCTCCAGAATGCCTTGATAGTCTTGAGATTTCATTGCACCCTGCACAGATTCAAGACACCCTGTGCCAGATGCAGCAAAGCAGCCCCAGAACATAACCGAAACCAAAAGACATTCTCCCAGAAGCTTTGTGGCTTGTCAATATGCATTTTGGCAAATTCCAGTCTCACTTTTTTATGATTTGGTGTCCTCCTGGGTTGTCTTCCATTAAGTCCACTTTGGCTCAAACAGCGACAGATGGTGTGATCTGACACTGATGTACCTTGACTTTGGAGTTCACCTCTAATCTCTTTGGAAGTTGTTCTGGGCTCTTTGGTTACCATTCGTACTATCTGTCTCTTCAATTTGAATAACATCAAGCTGCTTGGACAGGAACATCAAGCTGCTTGGACATCTCCAAGCAGCTTGATGACCTGTATGATAAAGAATTAATGTATCTGAGTGCCTGATGGGGATTGTGTCCGCTTTCTCACCGTATTTTATTTATTTTTTTGGTCTTATGGCCTTTACCTTTAACATGCTTGTCTATAATTTTCTTTCTAATCTCCTGAGACAACTCTCTCCATAGCTTTCTGTGGTCCATGTTCAGTGTGGTACACACCATGATACCAAACAGCACAGTGACTACTTTTCACCCTTTAAATAGGCAGACTGACTGATTACAAGTTTGAAGATACCTCTGATGCTATTTACAGGACACACCTTATATGTCCCTATGGTCAAATTATTTTCAATCTTTTCTAGGGGTACCATCATTTTTGTCCAGGCCAGTTTCATTAGTTTGTTTTTTAAAATGATTCTGTTGAACCAAAATTCAAAAGCAATGTCTGATTTTCATTAGTTAATTTTCAGTACATTTTTATTTATTCAAGTTATTTCAGTGACCATTGTGGGTTTTTCTTTCTTTAACGGAAGGGTACCAACAATTTTGTCCACGTGTGTGTATATATATAGCTCTATATATGGATATATCTCACAACTGACGTGTGTGTGTGTGTGTGTGTGTGTGTGTGTGACTGTTTTCTGTGACACCGAGACTGATTACCGATGATCATGTCTTCTATCCAAAGGTCGTTGTCCCCTCCGGCAGTATATGCCCAGCAAGCCAGCAAGATATGGGATCAAGTCATAGGTGGCCTGTGACGCCAAATCCAGCTACGCTTGGAAGATGCAGGTCTACACCGGCAAGCCTGCTCAGAGAAGAACTAGGGGATGCGGGTTGTGCTCGATGTCCCAGAGGGACTGAAGGGTCACAATGTCACATGTGACAATTTCTTCACCTCTTATGAACTCGGACAGCAGCTCCTGAAGAGGGACATCACCATGATTGGCACGGGTCGAAGGAACAAGTCTGAGCTCCCACCTGCACTGCTTGCCACGAAAGAAAGACAGGTCCTCTCATCGAAGTTTGCCTTCATGCCCAGCACCACTCTAGTCTCCTACCTCCCGAAGAAGAACAAGAATGTGATGCTTCTGAGCACACGGCACACAGAGGCTAACATTAGTGATCGCCAGGACAGGAAGCCAGCCATCATCCTAGACTACAACGACTACAAAGGAGACATGGACAACCTAGATAAAGTGATTGGAACGTACAGCTGCAGAAGGATGACTGCCCGCTGGTCCTTGGCCATCTTCCACAACATCATTGATGTTTCCTCCTACAATGCCTTTGTGATATGGAGAGAGATCAACCCTGGCTGGATGCCCGGTAATCGGAAAAAGAGGAGGGTGTTCCTTGAGCAGCTGGGAAAGGCACTTGTGACTCCACTGATCAAAAGAAGGAAGCATCTCCCCCGCACAGACGCATCTGCAGCAGTCGTGAAAGCTGTTCAACGGGCTAGATGTCTTGATCAACCTGAGGATCCCGCTGCCCTAGCCACTAGTAAGAGAAAGTAAGAGAAAGAGGTGTCAGATCTGCACACCAGAGAAGGGCTGTAAAACACATACTGTGTGCTGTAGATGTAAGAAATATATCTGCAAAGGCTGTGTACTTGCATACTGCCCTACATGTGCTAAGTGAGGGTTTTGTTGTCCTCCGGGGTTGATGTGACCTGGAGGACACTGGGTGTATACATGATATGAGGACAACGGGAGGGTTAAGGTATAGGTACAAGTACAGTCTATGGGTACAGATTGTAGAAAGGTTTATGTAGGTTTACCAAATAAAGTGATACAAATATGACATGTGCGTTGTTTGTACTGAGTTCTCAACCTACTCCAAGACTGTGTGCAGCAGACAACCTGGGACACATGGTGAGTCACCAAGGTATCAAACCAGCGCAGTTGAGGATCCTGCTGCTCTAGCCACTGCCCACGTGGGGGGCAAGTAAGAGGAAGAGGTGTCACATCCGCCCACAAAAGACTGACTGTACAACACATACAGCGTGCTGTAGATGTTTTACATCTACAGCACGCAGTATGTGTAGAAATATATCTGCAAAGGCTGTGCACTTGCATACTGCCCTACATGTGCTAAGTGAGGGATTTGTTGTCCTCCGGGGTCGATGTGATCTGGAGGACACTGGGTGTCCACTGGGTGTCCTCCAGATCACATGATATGAGGACAACAGGAGGGTTAAAAAAAGAGTCATGTCAAAAACAAATTAAAAGTCATGCTGCGGCATGTCGAAAATCATTAAAAAAAGAGTCATGTTAAAAACAAATATAAAGTCATGCCACCATGTCGAAAATCATTAAAAAAAGAGTCATGTTAAAAACAAATATAAAGTCATGCCACCATGTCAAAAATCATTAAAAAAGAGTCATGTTAAAAACAAATATAAAGTCATGCCGCGGCATGTCGAAAATCATTAAAAGAAAGTCATGTCGAAAATCATAAAAAAGTAATGCATGTCAAAGAGCATAAAAAAAACATGTTAAAAACAAATAAAAAGTCATGCCGCCATGTCGAAAATCATTAAAAAAGAGTCATGTCAAAAACAAATAAAAAGTCATGCCGTCATGTCGAAAATCATTAAAAAAGAGTCATGTCAGAAACAAATAAAAAGTCATGCCGCGGCATATCGAAAATCATAAAAAAAAGTAATGTAAAAAATTTTAAAAAAGTCATGCGGCATGTCAGAAATCATTAAGAGTCATGTCGAAAATCATTGAAAAAAAAGTCATGTTAAAAACAAATAAAAAGTCATGCCGCCATGTCGAAAATCATAAAAAAAGTCATGTCAAAAACAAATAAAAAGCCATGCAGCGGCATGTCGAAAATCATTAAAAGAAAGTCATGTCAAAAATAAAAAAGAAGTCATGCTGCGGCATGTCAAAGAGGATAAAAAAAAGTCATGTTAAAAACAATAAAAAGTCATGCCGCCATGTCGAAAATCATTAAAAAAGAGTCATGTCAAAAACAAATAAAAAGTCATGCCGCGGCATGTCGAAAATCATAAAATACAAGTCATGTGTAATAGCAATTTTCATATCTGCAGTTAACACTGTCGCTTTAGACAATCTCAGGGCCTCACATCTAGCAGACCTTGTCACCATAAGCATTAAAACATTGACCCGACAGTTTGTTCTTCTGTGACTATAAACAACAGAGGGCTGAAGTACTTGTTATGTCTTGTGATGCTCTGTTGTCTGTTCTGTGCTGATGTAATGATACACTTTCTATCTTTCTCTTCTTTGCACTTATCTGTGTGTTATACTTTAGTATGTATAAACTACTGACTACGCTTTATGTTCAGGGCTCACTTGCCACAGTCCACTCAGGTGGCTGTGCTCGTGAGTCCATCTGCAGATGCTTTTCTTATTAATATATGCTTTTTTATTAAATTTACTTGAAAGACAAGTTGTTACCTTGGTTTGTGTCTTGACTTAACAGAAACTGCCACCACACCACATCGAAAATCAAAAAAAAAGTCATGTCGAAAATTATAAAAAAGTCATGCCGTGGCATGTCGGAAATCATTAAAAAAAGGTAATGTCGAAAAACATAAAAAAGTCATGCCGAAAATCAATCGAAAGTCAAAAAAAAAGACATGTCGAAAATCATAAAAAAATCATGCCGCGGAATGTCGAAGATCATAATAAAAGTCATGTCAAAATTATAAAAAAGTCATGCCGCGGCATGTCGAAAATCATTTAAAAAGAGTCATGTCAAAAACATATAAAAAGTCATGCCGTGGCATGTCGGAAATCATTAAAAAAAGGTAATGTTGAAAAACATAAAAAAGTCATGCCGAAAATCAATCAAAAGTCAAAAAAAAAAGACATGTCGAAAATTGTAAAAAAGTCATGCCGTGGCATGTCGAAAATCATTTAAAAAGAGTCATGTCAAAAACATATAAAAAGTCATGCCGTGGCATGTCGGAAATCATAAAAAAAAAGGTAATGTCGAAAAACATAAAAAAGTCATGCCGAAAATCAATCGAAAGTCAAAAAAAAAGACATGTCGAAAATCATAAAAAAATCATGCCGCGGAATGTCGAAGATCATAATAAAAGTCATGTCAAAATTATAAAAAAGTCATGCCGCGGCATGTCGAAAATCATTTAAAAAGAGTCATGTCAAAAACATATAAAAAGTCATGCCGTGGCATGTCGGAAATCATTAAAAAAAGGTAATGTTGAAAAACATAAAAAAGTCATGCCGAAAATCAATCAAAAGTCAAAAAAAAAAGACATGTCGAAAATTGTAAAAAAGTCATGCCGTGGCATGTCGAAAATCATTTAAAAAGAGTCATGTCAAAAACATATAAAAAGTCATGCCGTGGCATGTCGGAAATCATAAAAAAAAAGGTAATGTCGAAAAACATAAAAAAGTCATGCCGAAAATCAATCGAAAGTCAAAAAAAAAGACATGTCGAAAATCATAAAAAAATCATGCCGCGGAATGTCGAAGATCATAATAAAAGTCATGTCAAAATTATAAAAAAGTCATGCCGCGGCATGTCGAAAATCATTTAAAAAGAGTCATGTCAAAAACATATAAAAAGTCATGCCGTGGCATGTCGGAAATCATTAAAAAAAGGTAATGTTGAAAAACATAAAAAAGTCATGCCGAAAATCAATCAAAAGTCAAAAAAAAAAGACATGTCGAAAATTGTAAAAAAGTCATGCCGTGGCATGTCGAAAATCATTTAAAAAGAGTCATGTCAAAAACATATAAAAAGTCATGCCGTGGAATGTCGAAGATCATAATAAAAGTCATGTCGAAAATAATAAAAAAGTCATGCCGAAAATCAATCGAAAATCCAAAAAAAAGACATGTCGAAAATCATAAAAAAGTCATGCCGCGGCATGTCGAAGATAAAAAAAAGAGTCATGTCAAAAACAAATAAAAAGTAATAACATGGCATGTCGAAAATAAAAAAAGTCATGTCAAAAACAAATAAAAAGTCATGCCGCGGCATGTCGAAAATCATAAAATACAAGTGATGTCAAAATCAAATAAAAAGTCATGCCGCAGGATGTCGAAAATCATTAAAAAAGAGTAATTTCCAAAATCATAGAAAAAAGTCATGCCGCGGCATGTCGAAAATCATTAAAAAAGAGTCATGTCGAAAATCAAAAAAAAGAGTCACTTCGAAAAGAAAAAAAAAGTCATGCTGCGGCATGTCGAAAATCATTAAAAAAAAGTTATGTTAAAAACAAAAAAAAAGTCATGCCGCCATGTCAAAAATCATTAAAAAAACTCATGTCAAAAAAAAATAAAAAGTCATGCCACGGCATTTAGAAAATTATTAAAAAAGAATCATGTCAAAAACAAATAAAAAGTCATGCCGCAGCATGTCGAAAATCATTAAAAGGAAGTCATGTCGAAAATCATAAAAAAATCATGCCGAGGCATGTCGAAAAACAAAAAAGAAAAGTCATGTCAAAGATCAATAAAAAAAAGTCATGTCAAAAACAAATAAAACGTCATGCTGCATTTTGAAAATCATAAAATAAAAGTCATGTCAAAAACAAATAAAAAGTCATGCCGAGGCATGTCGAAAATCTTTAAAAAAAAGTCATTTCGAATATTATAAAAAGGTCATGCCGCGTCAGGTCGAAAATCGAGCGATATGGAGGAGTGACATGGAGGATCTACATGGATTATAGAGATGGAAGAGAGACATGGAGTAGTGACACAGAGGAGTGACAAGAAGAAGTGACATGGAGGAGCGACATGGAGGAGCAACATGGAGGAGTGCCATGGAGGAGTGACATGGAGGAGTGACATGGAGGACCGATATGGAGGATATACTTGGAGGAATGACATGGTGGAGCGACATAGAGGAACGACATGGAGGATAGATATAGAGCATCTACATGGAAGAACGACATGGAGGAGTGACATGGAGGAGTGACATGGAGGATCAACATGAAGGACTGACAAGGAGGAGCGACATGGAGGATTGACATGGAGGAGTGACATGGAGGAGTGACATGGAGGAGCAAGGATGAGCGACATGGAGGAGTGATATGGAGGAGTAACATTAAGGAGTGACATGGAGGAGTGACATGAAGAATTGAAATTCTGGAGTGACATTCTGGAGTGACATTCTGATGTGACTTTCTGGTGTGACATGGAGGAGCGATATGGAGGAGTAAGGATGAGCGACATGGAGGATCAACATGGAGGAGTGACATCGAGGAGTGACATTGAGAAGTGACAAAAAGAAGTGACATGGAAGATCGACATGTAGGAGTGACATCGAGGAGCGACATGGAGGAGTGACATGGAGGATCGACATGGAGGAGCGACACATGGAGGAGTGATATGGAGGAGTGACATGGACGAGGAAAATCGAGGATTGACATTCTGAAGTGACATTCTGGAGTGATATTATGGAGTGACACGGAGGAGCGACATGGAGGAGTGACATTGAGGAGCAAGGATGAGTGACATGGAGGATCGACATGGAGCAGTGATATGAAGGAGCAACATGGAGGAGCGACATGGAGGAGCGACATGGAGGAGTGACGTGGAGGAGTGTAATGGAGGAGCGAGGATGAGCGACATGGAGGAGTGATATGGAGGAGTAACGTTAAGTTGTGACATGGAGGAGTGACATGGAGGATCAACATGTAGAAGTGACATCGAGGAGCGACATGGAATAGTGACATGTAGGAGCAAAGATGAGCGACATGGAGGATCGACATGGAAGATTGACATGGAGGAGCGACATGGAGGAGTAACATGGAGGAGTGACCTGGACGAGGGACATGGCTGGTTGATATTCTGAAGTGATATTATGGAGTGACACGGAGGAGCTACATAGAGGAGTGACACTGAGGAGCAAGGATGAGCAAAATGGAGGATCAACATGGAGGAAAGACATGGAAGAGCGATATGCAGGAGTGATATGGAGGATCGACATGGTGGAATGACATGGAATAGCGACAAGGAGAAGCTACATGGAGAAGCGAAATGGTGAATCGAGATGGAGTAGTGAAATGGAGGAGCGACATGGAGGAGCGACATGGAGGAGCGACATGGAAGCAGTGACATGGAGGACTGACATGGAAGACATGGAGGAGTGACATCGAGGATTGACTTGGAGGAGTGAAATGGAGGAGTGACATGGAAGACATGGATGAGTGACATGGAGGAGCAACATGGAGGATCGACATGGAGGATCGACATGTAGGAGTGATATGGAGGAGAGATATGGAAGAAATGGATGAGTGACATGGAGGAGTGACATGGAGGAGCAAAATGTAGGATCTACATGGAGGAGCAGCATGGAGGAGTGACAGGGAGGAGTGATGTGGGAGAGCGATATGGAGGATCGACATGGATGATCGACATGGAGTAGCGACATGGAGCAGTGACATGGAGGAGTGACATGGAGGAGTGACTTGGAGGAGTGACATGGATATCTACATAGAGGAGTGACATGGAGGAGTGACATGGAAGACATGGATGACTTACAGGAAGGAGCGACATAGAGGATCGACATGGAGAACCAAGGATGAGCGACATGGAGGATCGACCTGGAGGAGTGACAGGAGGCTCAACATGGAAGACATGGATGAGTGACAGGGAGGAGCGACATGGAGGAGTGACATGGAGGATCAACATGGAGTAGTGACATGGAGGACTGACATGGAAGACATGGAGGAGTGACATCGAGGATTGACTTGGAGGAGTGAAATGGAGGAGTGACATGGAAGACATGGATGAATGACATGGAGGAGCGACATGGAGCAGTCACATGGAAGAGTGACATGGAGGAGCAACATGGAAGATCGATATAGAGGAGCGACATGGAGGAGTGACATGGAGGAGCGACATGCAGGAACGACGTGAAGGAGTCATATGGAGGAGTGAAATGGAGGAGCAACATGTAGGATCTACATGGAGGAGCAACATGGAAGAGCGACATGGAGGAGCGACATGGAGCAGTCACATGTAAGAGTGACATGGAGGAGCAATATGGAAGATCGATATAGAGGATCGACATGGAGGAGTGACATGGAGGAGTGACATGGAGCAGTCACATGGAGGAGTGACATGAAGGAGCAACATGGAAGATCGATATAGAGGAGCGACATGAAGGAGTGACATGGAGGATCCACATGGAGGAGTGAAATGGAGGAGTGACATGGAAGACATGGATGAGTGACATGGAGGAGCAACATGGAAGACATGGATGAGTGACAGGGAGGAGCGACATGGAGGAGTGACATGGAGGAGCGACATGGAGCAGTGACATGGAGGAGTGACATGGAGGAGCGACATGCAGGAATGGACGTGGAGGAGTGATATGGAGGAGTGAAATGGAGGAGTGATTTGGAAGAGCGACATGTAGGTTCTATATGGAGGAGCAACATGGAGGAATGAAATGGAATAGCGACATAGAGAAGCGAAATGGAGAAGCGAAATGGCAAATCGAGATGTAGTTGTGAAATGGAGGAGCAACATGGAGGAGTGACATGGAGGGGCAACAGGAGTAGTGAAATGGAGGAGTGACATGGAGGAGTGACATGGAAGAGCGACATGTAGGATCGACATGTAGGAGTGATATTGAGGAGTGATATGGAAGAAATGGATGAGTGACATGGAAGAGTGACATGGAGGAGCAACATGTAGGAGCGACATGGAGCAGTGACATGGAGGAGTGACATCGAGGAGCGACATGGAGCAGTGACATAGAGGAGTGACGTGGGGGATCGGCATGGAGGATCGACACGGAGGGGTGACACGGAGGAGTGATATGGAGGAGCGACATGTAGGATCTACATGGAGTAGCGACATGGAGCAGTGACTTGGAGGAGTGACATGGAGGATCGACATAGAGGAGTGACATAGAGGAGTGACATGGAAGACATGGATGACTTTCAGGAAGGAGCGACATAGAGGATAGACATGGGGGAGCGACATGGAGCAGTGACATGGAGAACCAAGGATGAGCGACATGGAGGATCGACCTGGAGCAGTAACATGGAGGAGTGACATGGAGATGCTACATGGAGGATCAACATGGAAGATAGACATGGAGGAGTGATATGGAGGAGTGACATGGAAGATATGGATGAGTGACAGGGAAGAGCGACATGGAGGAGCGACATGCAGGATCGATGTGGCGGAGCGACATGGAGGAGCGACATGGAGGATCACATGGAGGATCGACATGGAGTAGCGACATGGAGCAGTAACATGGAAGTCATGGATGAGTGACATGGAGGAGTGACATGGAGGAGCGACATGGAGGAATGAGATGGAGGAGTGACATGGAGGAGTGACATGGAGGAGTGACATGGAGGAGCGACATGTAGGGTGTACATGGACGATCAACATGGAGGAGTGACATGGAGGAGAGACATGGAAGAGAGATATGGAGGAGCAACATGAAGGAGTGATATGGAGGAACGACATGGAGCAGTGACATAGAGGAGTGACGTGGGGGATCGGCATGGAGGATCGACACGGAGGGGTGACACGGAGGAGTGATATGGAGGAGCGACATGTAGGATCTACATAGAGGAGTGACATAGAGGAGTGACATGGAAGACATGGATGACTTACAGGAAGGAGCGACATAGAGGATAGACATGGAGGAGCGACATGGAGCAGTGACATGGAGAACCAAGGATGAGCGACATGGAGGATCGACCTGGAGCAGTAACATGGAGGATCGACATGGAGTAGCGACATGGAGCAGTAACATGGAAGTCATGGATGAGTGACATGGAGGAGTGACATGGAGGAGCGACATGGAGGAATGAGATGGAGGAGTGACATGGAGGAGTGACATGGAGGAGTGACATGGAGGAGCGACATGTAGGGTGTACATGGACGATCAACATGGAGGAGTGACATGGAGGAGAGACATGGAAGAGAGATATGGAGGAGCAACATGAAGGAGTGATATGGAGGAACGACATGGAGCAGTGACATAGAGGAGTGACGTGGGGGATCGGCATGGAGGATCGACACGGAGGGGTGACACGGAGGAGTGATATGGAGGAGCGACATGTAGGATCTACATAGAGGAGTGACATAGAGGAGTGACATGGAAGACATGGATGACTTACAGGAAGGAGCGACATAGAGGATAGACATGGAGGAGCGACATGGAGCAGTGACATGGAGAACCAAGGATGAGCGACATGGAGGATCGACCTGGAGCAGTAACATGGAGGATCGACATGGAGTAGCGACATGGAGCAGTAACATGGAAGTCATGGATGAGTGACATGGAGGAGTGACATGGAGGAGCGACATGGAGGAATGAGATGGAGGAGTGACATGGAGGAGTGACATGGAGGAGTGACATGGAGGAGCGACATGTAGGGTGTACATGGACGATCAACATGGAGGAGTGACATGGAGGAGAGACATGGAAGAGAGATATGGAGGAGCAACATGAAGGAGTGATATGGAGGAGCGACATGGAGCAGTGACATAGAGGAGTGACGTGGGGGATCGGCATGGAGGATCGACACGGAGGGGTGACACGGAGGAGTGATATGGAGGAGCGACATGTAGGATCTACATAGAGGAGTGACATAGAGGAGTGACATGGAAGACATGGATGACTTACAGGAAGGAGCGACATAGAGGATAGACATGGAGGAGCGACATGGAGCAGTGACATGGAGAACCAAGGATGAGCGACATGGAGGATCGACCTGGAGCAGTAACATGGAGGAGTGACATGGAGATGCTACATGGAGGAGCGACATGTAGGATCTACATGGATGAGCAACATGGTGGAGTGACATGGAGGAGCCACAGGGAGGAGGGACATGGAGCAGTGACATGGAAGAAGGACATTGAGGTTTGACATTCTGGAGTCACATTCTATAGTGACATTTTGGAGTGACCGGGAGGAGCAAGGATGAGCGACATGGAGAATCGAAATGGAGGAAAGACATTGTGGAGTGACATGGAGGAGCGACATGTAGGATATACATGGAGGAGCAACATGGAGGAGCGACACGGAGGATCATCATGGAGGATCAACATTGAGTATTGACATGGAGGAGCGACAGGGAGGAGTGATATGGAGGAGTGACATGGACGAGGGACATGGAAGTGCGACATGTAGGATATAAATGGAGGAGCAACATAGAGGAGTGACATGGAGGAGCGACATGGAGGAGCAAGTATGAGCAACATGGAGGATCGACATGGAGGAGAGATATGGAGGAGCGACATGAAGGAGTGATATGGAGGAGTGACATGGAAAAGCGACATGTAGGATCTATATAGAGTAGCAACATGGATGAATGACATGGAGGAGTGACATGGAGGAGCGACTTGGAGGAACAAGGATGAGAAACATGGAGGAATGACATGGAGGAGTGACATTGAGGAGCAACATGGAGGAGCAAGGATGAGCAACTTAGAGGATTGACATGTAAGAGAGATCAGGAGGAGCGATAAAAAGGAGTGATATGGAGGAGTGACATGGAGGGTTGACATGGAAGTGCGACATGTAGGATTTATATAGGTGAGCAACATGAAGGAATGACATGGAGGAGTGACATGGTGGAGAAAAGTTGAGCAACATGGAGGATCGACATGGAGGAGAGATATGGAGGAGCGACATGAAGGAGTGATACAGAGGAGTGACAAGGAGGAGTGACATGGAAGAGCGACATTTAGGATCTATCTATATAGGATCTATCTATATAGATCCTACATGTCGCAACATGTAGCAACATGGAGGAATGACATGGAGGAGTGACATGGAGGATCGACTTGGAGTACTGAAATGTAGGAGCGACATGGACGAGGGACATGGAAAAGCGACATGTAGGAAAGATATGGAGGTGCAACATGAAGGAGTGATATGGAGGAGTGACTTCGAGGAATGACATGGAGGAGTGACATGGTGGAGAAAAGTTGAGCAACATGAAGTATCGACATGGAGGAGAGATATGGAGGAGCGACATGAAGGAGTGATATGGAGGAGTGACATGGAGGAGTGACATGGAAGAGCGACATGTAGGATCTATAAATAGTAGCAAAATGGAGGAATGACATGGAGGAGTGACATGGAGGAGTGACATGGACGATCGACATGGAGGATTGACATGGATGATCCAATTGGGGGAGTGACATGGAGCAGTGACGTGGAGGATCGACATGGAGTAGTGACATGGAGGATCGACATGGAAGAGTGACATGGAAGAGTGACATGGAAAACATGGATGAGTTACAATTAGGAGTGACATGGAAGAGTTTTTATATATAAAATCTACATGGAGGAGCAACATGGAGGAGCGACATGGAGGATCGACATGGAGGAGTGACATGGAGGATCAAAATGGAAGAGCGGCATGGAGGAGTGATATGGAGGAGCGACATGGCGAAGCGACATGGAGCAGTGACATGGAGGAGTGACATGGAGGATCAAAATGGAGGATCAACTTGGAGGAGTGACATGGACGAGTGACATGGATAAGCGACATGTAGGATTTACATGGAGGATCGACAAAGGGGATTGACATGGAGGAGTGACATGGAAGACATGGATGTGTGACATGCAGGAGCAACATTTAGCATCGACATGTAGGAGTGAAATGGAGGAGTGACATGGAAGACACGGATGAGTGATATGGAGGAGCGTCATGGAGCAGTGATATGGAGGAGTGACAAAGAGGAGTGACATGGAAGAGCGACATGTAGGATCTATATAGAGTAGCAAGATGGAGGAATGACATGGAGGAGTGACATGGAGGAGCGAAATGGAGGATATACATGGAGGATACACATGGACGAGAGACATGGAGGAGTGACATGGAAGAGCAACATGGAAGACATGGAGGATCAACATGGAGGCGCGACATGGTGGATATACATGGAGGATACACATGGACGAGAGACATGGAGGAGTGACATGGAAGAGCAACATGGAAGACATGGAGGAGTGACATGGAGGATCGACATGGAGGAGCGACATGGTGGAGCAAGGATGAGCAACATGGAGGAATGACATGGAGGAGAGATCTGGAGGAGCGATAAAAAGGAGTGATATGGAGGAGTGACATGGAGGATTGACATGGAAGTGCAACATGTAGGATCTATATAGATGAGAAACATGAAGGAATGACATGGAGGAGTGATATAAAGGAGTGATATGGAGGAGTGACATGGAGGAGTGACATGGAAGAGCAACATATATGATCTATATAGAGGAGCAACATGGAGGAATGACATGGAGGAGTGAAATGGAAGACATGGATGATTGACATGGAGGAACAACGTGAAGAATTGATATGGTGTAGCGACCTGTACGATCTACATGGAGGAGTAACATCTTGGTGCGACATGTAGGATCTACATGGAGGAGTAACATCTTGGAGTGACATGAAGGATCTACATGGAGGAGTAACATTTTGGAGCGACATGGAGCAGAGACATGGAGGATCGACATGGAGGAGTGACATGGAGGACCGAAATGGAGGAGTTACATGGAGATGCGACATGGGGCAGTGACATGGACAAGTGAAATGAAGGATCGACATGGAGGATCGACATGGAGTACCGACATGGAGGATCGACATGCAGGAGTGAAATGTAGGATTGACATAGAAGACATGGATGAGTGACATGGAGGAGTGACTTGGAGGAGCGACATGTAGGATCTACATGGAGGAGCAACATGGAGGATAAACATGGAGGATCGATATGGAGGAATGACATGGAGGAGTGAAATGGAAGACATGGATGAGTGACATGGAAGAACAGCATGAAGGATCGACATGAAGGTGCGACATGTAGGATCTACATGGAGGAGTAACGTCTTGGAGTGACTTGTAGGATCTACATGGAGGAGTAACATCTTGGAGCGACATATAGGATATACATGGAGGAGTAACATCTTGGAGCGACATGGAGGAGTGACATGGAGGATCGACATGGAGGAGTGACATGGAGGATCGAAATGGAGGTGTTACATGGAGATGCGACATGGGGCATGATCAAGTGAAATGGAGGAGCGACATGGAGGATTGACATGGACGACCGACATTGAGGATTGACATGTAGGGGTGAAATAGAGGGTTGACATGGAAGACAAGGATGAGTGACATGGAGGAGGAACAAGGAGGATTGACATGGAGGATCGACATGTAGGAGTGACAAGGAACATATGGATGAGTGACATGGAGGAGTGACTTGGAGGATCGATATGTAGGCTCTACATGGAGGAGCAACACGGAGGATCAACATGGAGAAGCGACATAGAGGAGTTACATGGAGGAGAGACATGGAAAAGAGATATGGAGGAGCAACATGAAGGAGTGATATGGAGGAGTGACTTTGAGGAGTGACATGGAAGAGTGACATGGACGAGGGACATGGAAAAGCGACATGTAGGATATATATGGAGGTGCAACATGGAGGAATGACATGGAGGAGTGACATGGTGAAGAAAAGTTGAGCAACATGGAGTATCGACATGGAGGAGAGATATGGAGGAGCGACATGGAGTAATATGGAGGAGTGACATGGAGGAGTGACACGGAAAAACGACATGTAGGAAGTATAAAGAGTAGCAACATGGAGGATTGACATGGAGGAGCGACATTTAGGATCGACATGTAGGAGTGAAATGGGGAAGTGACAAGGAAGACACGGATGAGTGATATGGAGGAGCGACACGGATGAGTGATTTGGAGGAGCGACATGGAGGAGATGCATGGAGGAGCAACATGGAATATCGACATGGAAGACATGGATGATTGATATGGAGGAACAACATGGAGGATTGACATGGAGGAGTGACATGGAGGATCGAAATGGAGGAGTTACATGGAGATGCGACATTGGAAAGTCACATGGACAAGTGACATGGTGGAGCAACATTGAGGATCAACATGGAGGAGCAACATGGAGATGTGACATGGGGCAGTGACATGGACAAGTGACATGGAGGAGTGACATGGAGGATCAACATGGAGGAGCAACATCAAGGATCGACATGGAGGAGTGAAATAGAAGACATGGATGAGTGACATTGAGGAGCGACATGGAGGAGTGAAATGGAGGTTTGACATGGAAGACATGGATGAGTGATATGGAGGAGCAAAATGGAGGATCGACATGGAGGATAGAAATATAGGAGTGACATGGAAGACATGGATGAGTGACATGGAGGAGTGACATGGAGGAGCGACATGTAGGATCTACATGGAGGAGCAACAAAGAGGATCAACATGGATGAGTGACATGGCGGAGTTACATGGAGGAGAGACATGGAGGAGAGATATGGAGGAGCGACTTGAAGGAGTGATATGGAGGAGTGAATTTGAGGAGTGACATGGAAGAGCAACATGGACGAGAGACATGGAAGAGCGACATGTAGGATATATATGGAGGAGAAACATGGAGGAATGACATGCTGACATGGTGGAGAAAGGTTGAGCAACATGGAGGATCGACATGGAGGAGTAACATCCTCCATGGAGGATCGACATGGAAGACATGGATGAGTGACATGGAGGAGCGACATGAAGGAGTGATACGGAGGAGTGACAAGGAGGAGTGACATGGAAAAGCGACATGTAGGATCTATATAGATTAGCAAAATGGATGAGTAACATGGAGGAATTTCATGGAGCTGTGACATGGAGGAGCGACATGGAGGAGCAAGGATGAGCAACATGGAGGAATGATCTGGAGGAGTGATAAAAAGGATTGATATGGAGGAGTGACATGGAGGATTGACATGGAAGTGCGACATGTAGAATCAATATAGATGAGCAACATGAAGGAATGACATGGAGGAGTGATATAAAGGAATGGCATGGATGAGTGATATAAAGGAGTGATATGGATGAGTGACATGGAGGAGTGACATGGAGGAGTGAAATTTAATACATGGATGAGTGACACGGAGGAACAACATGAAGGATCGATATGGAGGATCTACATGGAGGAGTAACATCTTGGAGCGACATGGAGCAGAGACATGGAGGATCGACATGGAAGAATGACATGGAGGATTGAAATGGAGGAGTTACATGGAGATGCGATATGGGGCAGTGACAAGGACAAGTGAAATGGAGGATCGACATGGAGGATCGACATGGAGTACCGACATGGAGGATCGACATGGAGGAGTGAAATGGAGGAGAGACATGGAAGAGAGATATGGAGGAGCAACATGAAGGAGTGATATGGAGGAATGACTTTGAAGAGTGACATGGAAGAGCGACATGGACGAGCGACATGTAGTATATATGTGGAGGTGCAACATGGAGGAATGACATGGATGAGTGACATGGTGGAGTGACTTGGAGGAGCGACTTGTAGGATCTACATGAGGAGCAACATGGAGGATCAACATGGAGGAGCGACATGGAGGAATGACATGGAGGAGTGAAATGGAAGACATGGATGAGGATCGACACAAAGGTGCGACATGTAGGATCTACATGGAGGAGTAACGTCTTGGAGCGACATGTAGGATCTACATGGAGGAGTAACATCTTGGAGCGACATGTAGGATCTACATGGAGGAGTAACATCTTGGAGCGACATTGAGGATCGACATGGAGGAGTAACATCTTGGAGCGACATTGAGGATCGACATGGAGGAGTGACATGGAGGATCGAAATGGAGGTGTTACATAGAGATGCGACATGGGGCAGTGACATGAACAAGTGAAATGGAGGAGCGACATGGAGGATTGACATGGAGGACCGACATGGAGGATCGACATGGAGGACCGACATGGAGGATTGACATGGAAGACAAGGATGAGTGACATGGAGGAGAAACAAGGAGGATTGACATGACGGATCGACATGTAGGAGTGACATGGAAGATATGGATGAGTGACATGGAGGAGTGACTTGGAGGATCGACATGTAGGATCTACATGGAGGAGCAACATGGAGGATCAACATGGAGGAGTGACATGGTGGAGAAAAGTTGAGCAACATGGAGTATCGACATGGAGGATATACATGGAGGATACACATGGACAAGAGACATGGAGGAGTGACATGGAGGATCGACATGGAGGAGTGACATAGAGGATCGAAATGGAGGAGTTATATGGGGATATGTCATGGGGCAGTGAAATGGAGGAGTGACATGGAGGAGCGACATGGAGGATCGACATGGAGGAGCGACATGGAGTAGTGACATTGAAAACATGGATGAGTAACATAGAGGAGCGACATGGAGGAGTGACATGGAAGACATGGATGATTGACATGGAGGAGCCACATGTAGGATCTACATGGAGGAGCTACAATAAGGAGGAGCAACATGAAGGGCGACATGGAGCAGTGACATAGAGGAGTGACATGGATGATTGAAATGGAGGATCAACATGGAGAAGCGACATGGAGGAGCCACTTGTAGGATGTACTTGGAGGAGCAACATGGAGGAGCGACATGGAAGGGCGACATGGCGCAGTGATATAGAAGAGCGACATGAAGGATCTACATGGCAGAGCGACATGGAGGAGAGACATTGAGGAGCGACATGGAGGATCGAAATGAAGGATCAACATGGAGGAGTGACATGGAGCAGTAACATGGACAAGCGACATGTAGGATCTAAACGGAGGAGCGACATGGAGGAGAGACATTGAGGAGCGACATGGAGGATCGACATGGAGGAGAGAATTGGAGAAGTGACATGGAGAAGCGACGTGTAGGATCTACATGGAGGAGCGACATGGAGGATTGACATGGAGGAGCGACATGGTAGATCAACATGGAGGATCTACATGGAGTAGCGACATGGAGCAGTGACATGGAGCAGTGATATGGAGGATCATCATAGAGGAGTGACATGGAGGAGTGACATGGAAGACATGATTGAGTGACATGGAGAATTGAAATGGAGGAGCAACATGGAGGATCACAATAGAGGAGTTACTTGGAGATGCGAAATGGGCCAGTGACATGGACGAGTGACATGGAGGAGTGACATGGAGGAGCGACATGGAGGATCGACATGGAGGAGAGAAATGGAGAAGTGACATGCAGGAGCGACGTGTAGGATCTACATGGAGGAGCGACATGGAGGATTGACATGGAGGAGCGACATGGTGGATCGACATGGAGGATCTACATGGAGTAGCGACATGGAGCAGTGACATGGAGCAGTGATATGGAGGATCATCATAGAGGAGTGACATGAGCAACATGGAGGAGTGAGATTGAGCATTGACATGGAGGAGTAACATGAAGGAGCAACATGGAGGATCTACATGGAGGAGCGACATGGAGGGGAAACATTGAGGAGCGACATGGAGGATCAACATGGAGGATCAACATGGAGGAGTGACATGGAGAATCGATATGGAGGAGTGACATGGAGGAGTGACATGGAAGACATGAATGAGTGACATGGAGGAGCGATATGGAGGAGCGACATGGAGGAGTTAAATGGAGGAGTGACATGGAACACATGGATGAATGACATGGAGGAGCAAAATGGAGGATCGACATGGAGGATAGACATGGAGGAGCAACATGGAGGAGCGACATGGAGGAGTGAGATTGAGCATTGACATGGAGGAGTAACATGGAGGAGCGACATGGAGGATAGACATGGAGGAGTGACATGGAGGAGTGACATGGAGTAGCGACATGGAGGAGCGACTTGGACCAGTGACATGGAGGAGTGATATGGAGGATCGAAATAGAGGATCAACATGGAGGAGTAAAATGGAGGAGTGACATGAAAGACATGGATGAGTGACATGGAGGAGCAACAAGGAGGTTCGACATATAGGATTGACATGTAGGACTGACATGGAGGATTGACATGGAAGACATGGATGAGTGACATGGAGGAGTGACATGGAGGAGACACATGTAGGATCTACATGGAAGAGCAACATGGAGGAGCGACGTGGAAGGGTGACATGGAGCAGTGACATACAGGAGTGACATGGAGGATCGAAATGGAGGTTCAACATGGAGGAGTGACATGGTGGAGTGAAATGGACGAGCGACATGTAGGATCCACATGGACATGGAATGAGAAGGAGTAGTGACAATGAGGATTGACCTAGGGGAGTGACATGGAGGAGCTACATGGAGGAGAGACACATGGGATTGACTTGGAGGAGCGACATGGAGGAGAGTCACCGAGGAGTGACATGGAGGAGTGACATGGAAGAATAAGATGTAGGAGGGACATGGAGTAGTGATTTGGAGGACTGACAGGGAAGGGGGACATAGAGGAGTGATATGGAAGAATGACATGTAGGAGTGACATGGAGGATCGACATTACGGAGTGACATGTTTGTGTGAATTGGAGGAGTAACATGTAGGAAAGACATGTAGGAGTGAAATGGAGGAGTGACATGTAGGAGTGACATGGAGGAGCGACATGGAGGAGAGACATTGAGGAGTGACATGGAGGGGTGACATGGAGGAGTGACATGGAGTAATGACATGGAGCATTGAAATGGAGGGGTTACATGGAGGAGTGAGAAGGAGGAGTGACATGGAGGACATGGAGGAGAGACACCGAGGAGTGACATGGAGGAGTCACATGGAGGAGTGACACTGAGGAGTGACATGGAGGAGTGACATGGAGGAGTGACATGGCGGCTGGTTATGGAGGATTGACATCGAGAAGTGACATGGAGGGGTGACATAGAGGAGTGAAATGGAGGAGCAATGAAAAGTGACATGGAGGAGTGACATGGTGGAGCGACATGGAGGATAGACATGGGGGAGTGACATGGTGGAGTGAAATGTAAAATCGACTTGTAGGTTCAACATGGAGGAGTGATACGGAGGAGTTACATAGTGGCTCGTCATGGAGGAAAGACAATGAGGAGTGACATGGAGGACTGATTTGTAGGGTTGACATGAAAGAGTGACATGGAGGAGCGACCTGGTGGAGAGACATTGAGGATTGATATGGAGGAGAGACAATGAGGAGTGAGATAGAGGAGCGGCATGGAGGAGCAAAATCGAGTAGTGACATGAAGGATTGACATAGAGGAGTGACATGGAGGAGCGACAAGCAGGAGCGACATGGAGTTGAGATATGAAAGAGCAATATGGAGGAGTGATATGGAGGAGCGACATGGAGGAGTGACATAGAAGATATGTAGAAGTGAAATGGAGGAGTGACATGGAATAATGACATGGAGGAATGACATAGAGTAGTGATGTGGAGGAGTGACATGGAGGAGTGACATGGGGGAGTGACGTTGAGCAGCAAGGAGGAGTGACATGGAGAACTGACATGGAGGAGTGAGTTTGTGTAGCAACATGGAGGAGTGACATGGAGTAGTAACAACGAGGAGTGAGATGGAGGAGTGAAATGGAGGAGTGACATGGATGAGTGACATGGAGGAGTAACATGGAGGGGTGAGTTGATGGAGCGACATGGAGGAGTGACATGGATTTGCAACATGTAGGAGTGACATGGATGAGTGACAAGGAGGAGTGACATGGAGTAATGACATATATGAGTGACGTGGAGGAGCGACATGAAGGAGTGATGTAGAGGAATGATTTGGTGGACCGACCTGAAGAAGCAAGGAGGCAAGCAATTGAGGAGCGACTTTGAGGAGTGACAAAGAAGAGTAACATGGAGGATTGAGAAGGAGGGGTGACATGGAGGAGTGAAAAATAGTTGTGACATGGAGGATTAACATAGGGGAGTGACTTGGAGGAGCGACATGGAGGAGAGTCAATGAGGTGTGACATAGAGGAGTGACATGGAAGAGTAACATGGAGGAGCGACATGGAGGAGTGACGTGGATGTGTGACATGAAAGAGTGACAAGGAGGTTCAACATGGAGGAATGACAGGGAGGAGAGACATGGTGGTTCGACATGGAGGAATGACATTGAGGTGTGACTTGAAGGGTTGACATAGAGGAGTGACATGGAGGAGTAAAGAAGAGTGACATGGAGGAACGACATGGAGGACTGATTTGTAGGATCGACTTGGAGGAGTAACATAGAGGAGCGACATGGAGGAGTGACATGGAGCATCAAAATGAAGGAGTTACATCGAGGAGTAACATGGACGAGTTACACAGAGGAGTGACATGGAGGAGTGACATTGAGGAGTGACATGGACATGAGCTATGGAAGTTAGAAATGGGGGATTAACATATAGGAGTGATATTGAGGATTGACATGGAGGAGTGACATAGAGGAGTGACTTGGAGGAGCGACATGGAGGAGTGACATACAGATGTTACATGGAAGAGCGACGTGGAGCAGCAAGAATGAGTGACATAGAGGAGTGACATTGAGGATTAACATGGAGGAGTGACATTATGGAGTCAAATGGAGGACTGTCATGGAGGATCGACAAGGAGGAAAAAAATGGAGGACCGACATGGATGAGCGACATAGAGGTGCTATTTGGATGAGCGACATGGAACAGAGACATGGAGGAGTGACGTGGAGTAGCAACATGGAGGAATGACATGGAGGATCGACATGGAGGAGTGACATGGAGTATCGACATGGAGGAGTAAATTGGAGGAATGACATGGAGGTCTGAAATGGAGGAGCGACATGGAGTTGCGATATGGTGGATTGAAATACATTAGTGACATGGTGCAGTGACGTGGAGGAGCGACATGGATGAGCGACATTGACAATTGACATGGAGTAGTGACATTCTGGAGGGACATTCTGGAGCAACATTCTGGAGTGACATGGAGGAGCTACATTATGTGGCGACATGGAGGAGTCACATGGAGGAGCGACATGCGGGAGTGAAATGGAGGAGCGACAAGAAAGAGTGACATGGAGGAGCGATATGTTGGAGTGACATGTACGATTTACATGGAGGAGAAACACGGAGGAGTTCCATGGACGATCGAAATGGAGGAGTGACTTGGAGGAATGACAATCTTTAGTAACATTCTGGAGAGACTAGATGGACCAACATGGAAGAGTGTCATGGAGTAACAAGGAGGAGCGACATGGAGGAGCGTCATGGAGGCGTGACAAGGAGGATCAACATGGAGGAGTGTCATTCTGGTGTTACATGAGGGAGCGACATTCTGGATTGACATGGAGTAGCGACATGGAAGATCAACATGGAGGAGTGACATGGAGGAGGGACATGGAGGAGTTACATGGAAGACATGGAGGAGTGACATGGAGGAGCAACATGGAGGATCGACATGGATAATTGACATGGAGGAGCGACATGAAGGAGTGACATGGAGGATTTAGATGGATTAGTGAAATGGAGGAGTGACATGGAGGAGCGATATGGAAGAGCGAATTGGAGGATCGACATGGAGGATCGACTTGGATGAGCGACATGGAACAGAGACATGGATGAGTGACGTGGAGTAGCGACATGGAGGAGTGACATAGAGGATCAACATGGAGTAGTGACACGGAATATGGACATGCGGGAGTGACATGGAGTGAATTGGAGGATCGACATGTAGGAGTGACATGGAGGAGGAACAAGAAGGAGTGACTGGAGGATCGACATATTGGAGTGACATGTAGGATTTACATGGAGGAGAAACATGGAGGAGTGACATGGAGTATCGAAATGGATTAGTGAAATGGAGGAGTGACATGGAGGAGCGACATGGAAGAGCGACTTGGAGGATCGACATGGATGAGCGACATGTAACAGAGACATGGATGAGTGACGTGGAGGAGCGACATGAAGGAGTGACATAGAGGATCGACATGGACGAGTGATACGGAGTATTGACATGGAGGAGCGACATGGAGGAGAGACATGGAGGAGCGACATGGAGGATTGAAATATATTAGTGACTTGGATCAGTGACATGGAGGAGCGACATGGAGGAGTGACATACAGATGTTACATGGAAGAGCGACATGGAGCAGCAAGAATGAGTGACATAGAGGAGTGACATTGAGGATTAACATGGAGGAGTGACATTATGGAGTCAAATGGAGGACTGTCATGGAGGATCGACAAGGAGGAACAAAATGGAGGACCGACATGGATGAGCGACATAGAGGTGCTATTTGGATGAGCGACATGGAACAGAGACATGGAGGAGTGACGTGGAGTAGCAACATGGAGGAATGACATAGAGGAGTGACATGGAGTATCGACATGGAGGAGTAAATTGGAGGAATGACATGGAGGTCTGAAATGGAGGAGCGACATGGAGTTGCGATATGGTGGATTGAAATACATTAGTGACATGGTGCAGTGACGTGGAGGAGCGACATGGATGAGCGACATTGACAATTAACATGGAGTAGTGACATTCTGGAGGGACATTCTGGAGCAACATTCTGGAGTGACATGGAGGAGCTACATTATGTGGCGACATGGAGGAGTCACATGGA